>PVJX010021212.1:0-32234 GCA_004027295.1 Dolichotis patagonum
ATGCTATTGATTTTTGTGTATTGACTTTGTATCCGGCTACCTTGCTGAATTTGTTAATTATATCTAGGAGTCTTTCAGTAGAGTTTTGGGGGTCTTCTATGTAAAGTATCATGTCATCTGCAAATAATGATAATTTAACTTCCTCTTTTCCTATCTTTACTGCTTTTATTTCTCTTTCCTGTCTTATTGCTCTGGCTAGCGTTTCCAGTACTATGTTGAATAGCAGTGATGATGATGGACATCCTTGTGTTGTGCCTGATTTTAAGGTAAAGGCTAGAAAAGCCATTTATGACAAATGAACAATCAACATCTTATTAAATGGACAAAAACTGAAAGCTTTGATCCTAAAATCAGGAACAAGACAAGGAATTCTATTGTCACCACTCTTATTCAATATAGTTTTGGAAACATTTACAAAAACTCTGAGGCAAGAGAGAGAAATAAAAGGAATGAGGATAGGAAATGAAGAACTGAAATTATCAGTGAAAGACTTCTGGATGTAATAGCCAAAGTTAGTGAAGTAACATATGGGTAGGTAGAAAGTTCATGAACAAAAATGCAAATGCACAGGAAATAATTCCCAGAACCAAAAACTTGAATCTCATCTTATTAAAAAGTTTTGCATATCAAAAGACATCTCCACCAGACTGAAAAGTAAACCCATGAGTTGGGAAAATATATTATCCAACTGTCCCTCAGACAAAGGACTTTTATCTAGAATATATAAAGAGTAAAAATAAATCAGGCCCCCAAAGTACATAGACCCAATCCAAAAATGAGCTTATGAGGTAAATGCAAACTTCTCACATGAAGAAATGCAATTGGAAATAAATATAGGAAAAAATGTTCAGCATCATTGGCCATTCAAGAAATGCAAACTAAAATAACATTGAGATATCATCTCACTCCAGAGAGAATGGCAAAGATAAAGAAACCAACCAATAAACAACACTGGAGGGATTGTAGGGAGAAAGAACCTCTTCTCCACTGTTGGTGGGAGTGTAGGCTTGTGCAACCACTATGAAGATTAGAGTGGAGATTCCTCAAAAAGCTAGTGTTAGAAGTTCCATTTTACCCAACTATTCTGATTCTGGGCATTTCCCCAGAAGAACTTAAAGCATCATATCACAGCAATATATGTGCATCCATGTTTATAGCAACACAATTTGTAATAGCCAAATTTTGGAAATAAACCAATTTTTGATCAACCAGGAATGGATAAAAATTATGTCATGTTTTTATACAATGGAGCATTATTCAGCTATAAAGAAAGATTTCATTGAGGTTTTTAAAAAGTAAATGGACTGGACTTGAGATCATACTCATAAATGAAATAAATCTAGGTCACAGGAATAAATACTACATTGTCTCCTTAGTGTAAAATACCAAAGAGCAAACATGATCCAAAATCTACAATAAACATTATGTAAGGGTAAGAAATTTCTCAAAGAGGAAAAATAACTGGGATAAGAGGAAAGAAGGAAAGCAAGAAAGGAAAGTGAAAAGCTCATAAATCTGTGTATATATAGATAATATAGCTAAGTTGATTATACTACTAATTGTACTAGTTCTTGTTAAAGAATAGTTAATATCCATGATTAGATCAATTTTGCATGGCTATATCTGGTAATGTGAACAATCTATTTGAAGGTAACCATCTTCAATATTGCAGCAGTTATCAAATTCATATCACCTTGTTTAGAAAACCTATAATTTTATTATTTTTGGTGGTTTTTCTGTGGTTTGTCTCTTTTGATTTTTATTTTTCTTCCCTCTGTTTTTATTTTTCTTAAACAAGAATGTATTCCAACATGGGAGTGTTCAGGCACCAGTAGCCACCTTCCACAGTGACTGAGGATCATAAACAAGCTTGACTTAATACTTATAACCCTCTTCTGCTCGGAGAAGGTCTTCTTTAGTAAATTAATGACAGGGGATCATTGTAGCTATGCAAATCAGAAACCCGCAGGCTGCTGAGGCCAGAGAAGGTAAAAAATACATTAAAATTTAAGGAAAGATTAAATTGAAAATTAATGCAATGTGGAGATAATGTGCTTACAATTATCTCTACATATTTAATTTTTATGCAATTACAGAGCCTGTCATGATGAACACTAAATCTTGAGTCATATTCCTTTTGCCATCTGATATTTTTTATCTTGAATAGAGACTGAAAAATAACATATAAAAAAGGTTGTGGAAGAAACATTTCCTTTGCCCAATTGATAGCTTCTTGTGGGCAACCAACACACACAGGGAGACAGTGCCAAATCTAGCTCTTCTGACTGGCTGCCACCATCAGAAGGCTTGCTTACTGTGGGCAACCAATATGAGCAGGGAAACACAGTCAGATAAACCAAATGCACCTGCAAGCCACCAATAGAGACCCTTACTTTTTAGGGTAACCAATGCTGACTGGAAGAATCAGAAAAACACACCCCTGTGTTCCCACAACTTTCATGGGAGTCCTGGTGTAGACATGCAGACTGAGAGAAGCAGCAGCTCCACCACCACATCCCTGTAGATATAAGAGAGGCTACAGTGTAGCTGGATGGGTGTGGATAAGCCTACCTCATACCCTGCTTCCTCCCTGCTAACCAAGGGTCAGAGAAACACAGGTGTCTGTCCAACTCCACTACAATACAGAAGGGCAGACAAAGTGAGAATTGCCAGAATCAGCCTATTTTGACGGACCAAAAAGAATGTCAGGTTGAAGGATCAAATGAAAATTTCAGACTTCCAGCCCACATCGAACAAGTCTGGGAGATATAGCTAAGGAAGAAAATGGAAATCACACCTGAACTCTATGAAATGATAGCAACTAAAGAAAAAAAATTTCATGATACTGTGAAAGTAATCATATCAGAAATAATTTCTCAGGTAAAACTAAAAATAACGAGCATAATGAAAGAATTGCTGAGTAAATAAAAAAATCCATAGATTTAAAAAAAGGAGCAGAGGAACAATATACAAAGGAATTACAATGAACAATATACAAAGGAAGTACAAAGTGTGACACAATTCTAAGAGATATCCATGGAATTAAAATGCTGATCAAAAGTTGGCACAACCACTTGAAAGAAACTGAAGATAGATTTTCAGGCCTTGAATAAATGATTACAGCTAGTGATTGTGAAAGTAAAGATCGCTTAAATGACAAGAGACCAGGATATAACAATTCATTGACTGCAAAATGACACAGTGAAAAATAATTTAAGAGTTGTAGGTATCAGTGAAGAAGCAGGGGTTAACATGAATGATGTGAAAAGGCTATTTACATAAGTCATAAAAATGTCCCAAACATGGGCAAAGGATCTAGCATTCAGATAAGTGAAGCATATAGAACTCCAACTAGCCATAACAAAAGTAAATATACAGCCACACATATAATCATCAACGCCCCAGAAATTCAGCACAGGAATATGATATTAAAAGCTGTTAGAGAATATAAACCAATGAGTTATAGAGAAAAACAAACCAGAATCATGGCAGACTTGTCAATACAAACTATCAAATCAAGAGGGGTTTGGAGTGTGATGTTTCAAATCCTTAAAGAAAACAACTTCCAACCAGATTGATACACCCTGCAGAGCTCTTTCAAAATTGATGGGAAAGTAAGATACTCTCATGATAAAGAAAAATGGAGGAAATTCATGGACACCAAACCAACCCTAAAGAGATTTTTAAATGGTATTGTAAAAAGAGATAAAATGTCCATGGTTCCAGGAACAACAGAAGAAGAGGATCATCAAGCAGTATATTAAAATGAATTAAGGGGAAAAGTGGAAGGCCAACAGCAAGAGGATAATATGCCAGAGATGAACCAATTCATGTTACTTGTAATAAGTAATGTGGATGGTCTCAATTCAGCAATGAAAAGAAACAGGGAGACTAGATCAAGAAACAAGATACATCAATACATTGTATACAAGAAACACATTTAATCTGAAATAAAATTCATAGACTGAAACTTTAAGGTGAGAAAACAATTGTTCCATTCAACAGGAGACCAGAACAAAACAAGGGTAACTTGCCCATCACCTGCAGAATGGATAAAAAACATAAGATATTTTCATACAATGAAAAGCTACCCAGTTACAAAGCATGATCATCTTAAGGCTCTCTTCGACAAGTGGAAACAATTGGAGATCATGTTTGTGGGCAAAACAATTTGAACTCATAAGAGTAAACACTGAGCTACCTCCCTAGCATAAAAAACTGAAGGAGTTAAAGGGATCCAAACACTGCAATAGGTATTTTGAAAGTGATAGGATAGGTAACCTGTAGAAGGGGAAAATTGTAAGCACTATTAATTTCTAATCATCTTGTCTAGAAATCGGAAATAATTTTCATAATTTTGCTAGGTTTGGTGTTGTTGTGCCTTGTTTTGTTAGAGTTTAATGTGTCCAAAATATGGCCAGCTATTTTTGAAGATAACAGGATGTATTCTGTTAACAATTGTTGGTTTACTATTATCTTGCTTTGAAGTCCTATAATACTGTCATTCTTTGCTTTAATTTGTTTTTTGTTCTTTTGTTTTCTTTGACTTGATTATGTGTGATGGAATGGACAGCTATTTGAAAGAAAACAAGACATCATGGTAGACGTTGGTAATTTTCTCTTGTCTTGTTTTGAAATTCCTTAATGTGTTCATTCTGCTTTTTTTTTAAATCGGTACCAGGGATTGAACTCATGACTGCACGCTTGCAAGGCAGGCACTTATGTTGCTGAGCTAAATCCCCAGCCATCACCATGTTCTTTTAATTAGTTTTATTCTATATTGTTTTGTTTGACTTTTTGTTTTTGGGTGTGAAGGTATGAACAAATATTTCAAAGAAAACAAGAGATATTTTGGTAGCCATTGTTGATTACCTGTTTTTTTTTCTTTTTGTTATGAAATCATGTAAGTCAGCAGGGAACCACCCAGAGACCAGAAGCTTGGCCTGGTCTGTTTGGGATTGGGAACTTCGTGGAGACCGGCATCTCAGCCTGACTGTTTGGGACCGGGAACCTCCCGGAGAATGGCATCTCAGCCTGGTGTGTTTGGGACTGGGAATTTGGCAGAGACCAGCAGCTCAGCCTGGGCTGTTTGGGACTGGGAACTTCATGGAGACCGGCATCTTGGCCTGACTGTTTGAGACTGGTAGGCTCACCCTTCACCCACAGGGAACATTGCAGTGACCAGCAGCTCAGCCTGTGCTGTTTGGGTCTGGTAGGCCCGCTCTTCACCCATAAGGAACCTCGTGGAGTCCAGCATCTTGGCCTGGTCTGCTTGGACTTGGAACTTTGCGGAGACTGGCAGCTTGGTCTGGGCTGTTTGGGACTGGGAACATTGCATGGACCAGTGGCAGAGGGCCTGAGGTGCATGGGACTGCTGCTGCTGGACACCCCCCTTCTCCATGAACATCTAGGAAGCCTGCCACAGGACTGAGCTGACTGGGACCACATCTCCTGGATGCACACTTCCACGGAGAACTTTGGACTACAGTGGACTACCATGCTGACTTGATGAGAGGTTCAGGATCCCCTCACCCCAATAGAAGACCTCATCAGGCTTCAGTCAGTGTGGCATGGTAGGAGGAATTCAGGAGACTGGATCCCCTTGTCATTGTGGTACTCAGGAATTTGACAAACATCACTCACACAGTAGAACCGAGAAACACACACTGCAGAAAGTTGTGACTGTTGGAATAGAAAGACAGAAAATTCACCCAAAAAGTGAAAATGACTAAATGAAAAGGCAAAATGGAATCCTGAACATCTAGCCCATCAGGAGCAAGTGCAGGTGGCAATGAAATAGAGGACCCCAAAATTCATACATCAGAAATCTCTGAAAAGAGAGCAAATGAAGTAAAGAAACAAATCCATGAGGCTATGGAGGAGATCAAATTAGAAATAATGTCTTATGTAAAGACAAAAGTAACAACTTTAGTAAATGAGCTGCTCAACATAGCTAGAGAAGAAATAGATAAAAAAAAATTACGGGAGCATGGCAAATTGATTGAAACTTTGAATGAACAATGTAGAAGCCAAGCAGAACCTATGAAACAAATTGAAAGAGATATGCAAGAAACAAAAAATTGCATTGAAAGCCTACAGAGCTGTTTAAATGAAGCTGAGGATAGAATTTTGGACATTGAGGACAGAATTGCAGATAGCAATCTTGAAAGGATAGAACTTATAAAAGCAACAAAGCAGCATGAAATGACAATCCAACAGCTACAAGATGATGCCAGGAGAAACAATGTTAGAGTAACAGGCATTAGTGAGGAGGTAGGAGACAATGCAAAGGATATAGCTAAGCTGTTCACAGAAATAATGGCAGAAAATTTCCCAAACATGGGGGGAAATTCAGATCTACAAATAAGTGAGGCATATAGAATGCCATACAGTCATAACCAACATAAACCTATACCCAGACATATAATTATTAAGATCTCAGACATATAGCATAAAAACAGAATACTAAAAGCTCTTAGAGAAAAGACACAACTTACCTATCAAGGAAAGCCTATTAGAATCACAGCAGACTTCTCAGCACAAACCTTCAAGTTAAGATGAGCTTGGAGTGAAGTATTTCAAGCCCTAAAAGAAAACAACTTTCAACCCAGACTGACATACCCAGCAAAATTGTCTTTCAAATTTAATGGAGATACAAGGTACTTCCATGACAAAGAACAACTAAAGAAATTCATATCCACCAAACAAACCTTAGAAAGAGTGCTGAAGGACATCCTAGATAGAGATAAAAATGACCACAGTCTCTAGAGCAACAACAGAAAGAAATCACCAGGCTGGACAAGAAAGAAAACAAGTGATAAAGGCAGGAAACTAACAACAGTAACACAACATGGAAAAGTCAAGCCAATACATATCAGTGATATCTATAATTGTAAATGGGCTCAACTCACACATCAAAAGAAACAGGTTGACAGAATGGATCAAGAAACAGGATGCCACAATATGCTGTATACAAGAAATGCATCTGACTCAAAGAGAAACTCATAGATTAAAAGTCAAAGGGGAGAAAACAGTATCCCATGCAACATGAACCCAGAAAAAAGCAGGGGTAACTATTATATTTACAAACAATGTGAACTTCAAACCTAAAATGATTAAAAGAGACAAAGAAGGTCACTACATACTTGTAAGCAGAAAAATTCAAGAGCTGGAACTAACAATTATAAATATATATGCACCAAACAAAGGAGCAACCAACTACATAAGACAGATACTAAAGGACATGAAAAACCAAATACACAAGAACTCAATTATTACAGATGACCTTAACAGCCAATTGTCACAAAGAGATAGATCAACTAGACAAAAAATCAGCAAAGAAATAATAGAACTGAATTATACCTGTTAGCAATTGGACTTATTTGATGTTTACAGAGTGTTCCAACCAACCACATTAGAATACACCTTCTCCTCAGCTGCCCATGGGACATTCTCCAAAATAAGCCATATATTATCCCATAAAGAATTTTTAAGTAAATTCAAAGATATTGAGATTGTCCCATGCATACTGTCTGACCGTAGTGCACTGAAATTGGAAATTAATGGCAAAAGAAACTGCAAAACTGGCATAAATACATGGAAATTAAATTGCAACTTTTTGACCAACCAGTGAGCTACAGATGAAATTAAAGGAGAAATAGAGCAATACCAACAATTCAATGAAAATGTGGAAACAACCTATTGTAATCTGTGGGATGCAATGAAAGTGGTCTTAGGAGGGAAATATATAGCAATAAAATGTTATATCAAGAAAACAGAATGAGCACAAATAAACAATCTAATGCTGCATCTCAAGCTTCTAGAAAAAGAAGAGCAAGTTAAATATAAAGCTCATAGAAGAGAAGAAATTGTAAAGAATAGAGCAGAAATCAATGCAATCAAAACTAAAAAAAAATACAAAGAATTAATGAAGGAAAAAGCTGGTTTTTTGAGAGAATAAACAAAATTGACAAACCTCTAGCTAACCTTATAAAGAAAAAGAAAAAAAAACCCCATTCACACAATAAGGACTAAAAGGGAGAAATTACTACAGATCCCATGGAAATTCAAAAGATCATAAACACCTACTATGAAAATCTCTACTCACATAGAGAGGAAAACACAGTGGAAATGGACAGATTTCTAGAAACTTATGAACTACCAAAGCTCAATCAAGAAGATAAAGCAATTTTGAATAACCCAATATAAGCTATTGAAATTGAAAAGGTAATAAAAAACTTAGCAACTAAGAAAAGCCCATGTCTTGATGGAATCACAGCTGAATTCTATAAGAAATGTAGAGAAGACTTGATGCCAATACTCCTTAAACTCTTCAATGAAATTGGAAAGAAAGCAATCCTCCCTACATCATTCCTGCAGGCAAGTATTACTCTGATACCAAAACCAGACAAAGACCCAACCAAAAAGGAGAACTATAGGCCAATCTCACTAATAAAAATAGATGCAGAGATTCTCAATAAAATACTACCAAATAGAATGCAGCAAATTGTCAAGAAGATTATGCATCATGACAAGTGGAGTTCATTCCAGGAATGCAGGGATGGTTTAACATAGGCAAATTAATAAAGGTAATTAATACACCACATCAACAGAGCCAAAAACAAAAACCAGATGGTCATCTCAATAGATGCATAAGAAGCTTTTTATAAGGTCCAACACATGTTCATGATAAAAACCCTTCAGAAACTCAGAATACACGGTGTCTACCTAAACCTTATAAAGGTCATCTATGACAAACCAACAGCCAATATTATACTAAATGGACAAAAACTGAAAGCTTTTTCTTTAAAATCATGAACAAGACAAGGATGTCCACTATCACCACTCCTATTCAATATAGTTCTGGAAACACTAGCCAGGGCAATAAGACAAGAGAAGGAAATAAAAGGAATAGAGGAAAGGAAGAAGTTAAATTATCACTATTTGCAGATGACATGATACTCTATATAGAAGACCCAAAAATTCCATTAAAAGTCTCCCAGGAGTAATAAACAAATTCAGCAGTGTAGCTGGATACAAAGTCAATGCTCAAAAATCAATAGTGTTCCTGTACAAAAACAAGAACCTCACTGAGAGAGAAATTATGGAAATATCGCCCTTCACAATAACATCTAAAAAAAATGAAGTGCTTAGGAATCAACCTAACTAAAAATGTAAAAGTCCTATATACTGAAAATTATACTATGCTTAAAAAGGAGATTGAATAGAATATTAGAAAATGGAAAGATGTTCCATGCTCTTGGCTAGGAAGAATCAACATTGTGAAAATGGCCATAATCCCAAAACTGTTATACAGATTTAACGCAATCCCAATCAAAATACCATTGACATACCTCACAGATCTAGAGAAAACAATCCTAAAATTCATTTGGAACCAGAAGAAAACATGAATAGCAAAGGCAATTCTGGGCAATAAAGGCAAGGCAGGAGGCATCTCAATTCCTGACTTGAAACTGTACTACAAACCACAGTGATAAAATCAACATGGTAACTGGCAAAGAAATAGACCTGAAGAGTAATGGAACAGATTAGAAGATACAAATATAGGTACAAAGACACTCAGCCACCTGATATTTGACAAAGGGGCTAAACATGTTCACTGGAGGAAGGATAGCCTCTTTAATAAATGGTGCCGTAAAAATTGGCTCCCCACATGCAGAAGACTGAAACTAGATCCACGCCTATCACCGTGCACAAAACTAAAGTCTAAATGGCTCAAACACCTAAATGTTAAAACAGAAACAGTAAATCTACTAGAAGATAAGGTAGGTAGAAATCTTGGAGACATAGGTGTAGGCAGAGAATTCATGAACAAAACACAAACTGCACAGGAAACACTTCAGAGAATCAACAACTGGGATGTCATATTATTGAAAAGTTTCTGCACTTAAAAAAATCACCATCAGGGTGAAAAGAAAACCCACAGAATGGGAAAGAATTTTAACCAGCAACCCTTCAGACAAAGGACTTATATCAAGAACATATAAAGAATTGAAAAACATCAAGCCCCACAAATTCAAAGACCCTCTCCAAAAATGGGCAGCTGAGATGAACACACAGTTCTCAGATGAAGATATACAAATGGAAAACAAATACATGAAGAAATGTTCACCATCACTTTTCATTGAAGAAATGCAAATTAAAACAACATTGAGATATCACCTCACACTGGAAAGAATAACTGCCATCAAGAAATCAACTGATAACAAATGTTGGTGAGGCTGTGGGGGAAAAGGAACACTGCTCCACTGTTGGTGGGAGTGTAGACTGGTGCAACCACTACGGAAATCAGTATGGAGAAGTCTCAGAAGACTAGGAGTGGAAGCTCCATTCAACCCAGTTATTGCACTCCTGGGTATTTTGCCAGAGAAACTGAGAAGTTCATATCAGAGTGATATATGTGCACCCATGTTTGTAGCAGCACAATTTGTAATAGCTAAATCTTGGAAACAACCAAGATGCCCATCAACTGCATAGTGGATGAAAAAGATGTAGTATGTTTATACAATGGAATATTACTCAGCTATAAAAAAGGATGATCTTGAGGCCTTCATAGAAAAATGGGGACAACTTGAGACTGTCCTCATTAGTGAAATAAATAAGAGTCATATTTATAAATATCACATTGTTTCTCTAGTGTAAAAAGTAGTAAGAACTGTAGGAGTAATGAAACCCAAAATGTGTAATTGCTACTGTAAAAAAGAGAGGAAAAGAAAGTGCTCTAAAGGATATAACTGCATGTGTGTTTAAGTGTGTAAGATAGATGTCCATATTACTGTTTTTGTTAGAATGTTGAACAGAACCATTAACAGGCTCATTGTTTGAATGTGTACTTTGTATGTTTTAACTTTGTAACTTGAACAACTATTTCAAATGATGACAGTTATGTAACTTATCAAGTGGCGATTTCTTAGCATTTTTGTTTTTTGTTGTGGTTGTTCTTTTTTTTTCTTTCCCCTTTGGTAGTCTGCATTGTTGCTACCATCTTTCTGTTTTGTTTGGTTTTTTTCTTTTTTTTCTCTTTAAATAAAAAATTTAAAAAAGGAATCATGTAAGTCTTTCATTCTTTTGATTGATTTTGTTCTGTTTTGTTTCATTTGATTTTACTGTGTGTGATGTTATGGAGATCTATTTTATCAAATTGAGAGATATTATAGCATCTATTTTTGTTTTCCTGTTGTCTTGTTTTGAAATCATGTAATGCTTTCATTTTTTTGTTTTCATTGGTATTGTTTCATTTGATTTTATTGTGTGAAAAAGTATGGACAGCCACTTTAACGAAAATGAGAGTCATTATGGTAGCTATTGCTGGTTTCCTTTGTCTTGTTTGGAAGTCCTGTCTTACTTTCTTTGTTCTTTTCTAATTTGTTGTGCTCTATTTTGTTTCACTCTCTCAAAATAAAAAAAGAATGTATTCCAAATCTGTAAGGGGCTCTGGCATTAAGTTTCACATGTCTTCAATGTAAAAGGCAATGCATAAGTGTATGTGACATTGATATATACATATCTACATATGGAAAAAGGAAATAATTAGGTGTCTGTTTCTTATTCTTAATTGATAAGTGTCCTCAAGGATTGCTGCTGCTTGATTCCACTCCAGGGCAAGTTGATGCCCTCTGGAGAAAGTAGAAGATAATTTCAGGCAACTAGTTCACCCTCAACATGGCATGCAATCTTATCTCCCCAGGTAGTTTTGAACTTTTTTTTTGCCATAAGCCTACTTGTGACATGAATGTTTAAATAAGGAAGTGTAATTTCTAATAAACTATTGCTTTTTGTTTATTTTTAAAAAGATATGTTAGAGCACTTACCTGGTTGTCCTACAAAGAAGATTCTCTTGGAAAAAGATCAGGAAAACAAGGAAATTTGAGTAACTCTACCCTGGGCCCTCAGGTAAAGTGTCCAAGGCCTTTTGTGTCCTCTATCTAATTACCTAGGCAATCATTACTAACAGAGTGACACTGGTATGCATTATTTTAAGCTCACAAGTTAAACTTATTTATCATCTACCAAGACTGTTTTAGAAAAGGCACAACATTTAGTAAAGATACATCAGTCTTTTATGCACACAGAAAAAGTTGATGAAAATCACTTTTTATCTTAGTTAACATATGTACCGCAGAAATGCATATTATTTGCTACTAGTTTCTTTGAAATGTAAACAACTATTTCAGGCTATCTCAGCCTAATATCTGAGAGAGGTAGTCTAACTATCTGAAAATTTAGTTTACTAGCAGCAAGATATAAGTAGATTGTGCTTTATAAGTTTACATTAAAGGTTTTAAAGACCAAAACTTGAAAGTTTGGAGAGACTCCTTCATCTAAATCTGTTTTGGTCTCATAAGTGTGCTACTTTTGGAAATAGCTCCTCCTAATTTCATCCATAAGTCAGTTCTTTCCACTGTGCCACAGAGTTAGCCTTCCAAGGGAGACTTGTTGAAAACACCAAGACATGCATGACATTTCTGTATGTTTTTCTGGATAAGCAAGCTTTTGATGTCTCATCTGACACAGAGACAGGGTATGTGTCCCTTATCTAAGATCATTTTCCTGTCTTTGGTATTGGGAAATCCTCATTTTCAGTGGATTTTACTTAGTAGGAGAAAAATGTTGGAACTATCCAGATTTCTCTTTCTTCTAATTTTTCATGCCTCTTAAAATAAAAGTATTGTCACTGGATATGTTAATATGTTGTATGTCTTATTTACTTTTCACTCATTGTTCAGACAAAATATTAGATGCCCAAAGTTAGGGAAGGAAATGTTTATTTCTTACAGTTCTGGGAGGTTTCAATCCATACTCAGGTGGCTCCAAGTGATAGGCTGGCATGGTAGGGCAGTCATTCATGGCCACTGCACACAGCAAAATTGAAATCAGAAAAACAAGACACACCTTCTTTCCACTGTTACATCATATCATTCCTCCACATCTAAGATTTTGGAACACTTACACTGCCAATCCTACTGCTAGACAACAAACCAATCAAAAATGCTAGATTCAGCTTCATCCATATTACATGAGACCTGGTGGGAGGCAAAGGAGTATATAATCACTAATATTCCACCCCTAACCCTCCCCAAAACTAATGTATATCCTTTTACAAAAGAAATTTAATCCATTTCCAAGAGTTAACAAAATCCTAACACTTTCAGTATTGATGAAAAGTGCAAGTCTCCTCTGAGATCTATGCCAAACTGTTAACAGTAACACCTTGTACAAATGAAACAAGGTTAAAGATTTTCAAAATGCAAATGCAGAAGACAAACATTACTATTTCAAAAGTTACAAACAGGGAACACCAACAATTGCAATGAAAACAAGTCCAAAATCCAGGAGGGCAAACAATAAGTCCCAGAGTTCCATGCTCAGCATCTGAAGCAATTTTGTTGAAAGCTCCAAAAGGCTCGGGCACTTCCAGGGATATTAACTTCTGCCACTTCTCTTTTAAGCTTCCTTTGCTTAGTTTTCATAGCTTTCTTTGGATGATCCACATTCCTGAATTTTCTGATCTTCTGGGGTCTCCAGTGCACCTTTGGCTTCATCCTTACATCTTTACATACTTCCCTCTCAGGGGCAAACTGCTTGGCCTACTAGATCTTTGGAATCAGGGTGGAAGCTGTCTTACCCTCAGAATTTGTGCATTTTCCTTGCACCTAAAATGAATGCCACATGGATGCTGCCAAGTGGAACAGCAGCCAGGCTTTTTTCTCTCTTGGCTGTAGGGGTTGAGTGCCTGGATCAGTGACCACTCTGAACCTGACTGTGAGGTAAAGCTGCTCTATGCCACTACCATTTTGGAATCTGGTGTGGCTGCCACCATTCTGGAACATTCTAAGGCCTCTGTCATTACTCTGGAATGTGGTGCTTTGTGGCTTTGTCCTCTGAGCAAATTCTTTCACTTTTGGCTGTTTGAGGCTTCAAAAGATGAAGACCTGCTTATTCTCTGGATGACCTTAGACCATTGTTACTCTGTGCCTTCTCAGGAATCAAGTTTTTAGCTCTATCTTTACAGTCCACATCTTAACTGGAGATTTCCTTCTGGTGAAACTCACAATGTTTTAAATTATCCTGCTGGGCTCTTTGCTTTCATTCACAACATAAATCTGGCTAAAGACCTCCAACAATAGCTATGCCACTGACTTGATACTGGAATGCCTTGAAACTTCCTTTTCCAGATTAATCAGTCCATTGCCCTTAATCTTAATCTCACGCAAAGCCTCTGAACATGATCGAAATACAACAAACTTTCTGTCAAGCCATAACACACATCTTGTGTCATCCAACAACCAGTGAAATCCTTCTTCCCACAAGAAACCTCCTGAGTCTGGTCTTTACTGGCACCCTTTTTAACCACCTTCTGGTCTCCTGAGCTCTCACCAGAATCCCTTCTACAGGACAGCCTAAGCTACTTCAGTTCTATGAATTCAGGCAACATCTCCAAACCTTACCAAACTGTCCACAAGCCATTTCCAAAGACTCTTGAACCACATAGTCAGGTATAGTCACAGGAACTACCCCACTCCTCTGGTACAAAATCCTGTCTTAATTACTTTTTACTCATTGTTGACACAAAATACCTGACACCTAAATCTAGGGAAGGAAAGATTTATTTGTTACAGTTCTTAGAGGTTTCAGTTCATACTCAGTTGGCACCAAGAGGCATGATGGCATGATAGAGCAGCCATTTATAGCCACTACAAACAGCAAAAATGAAAGCAAAAAAGCAAGACACACTTTCTTCCCACTGTTACATCATATTGTCATTCCACACCTAGGCCAGTGGAACACTCTCATTGCCAATCCCATTGGTAGACAACAAACCAGCCACAAATGCTACATTCAGCTCCATACACATTACATGAGGCCTGGGGGGCTGAAACTACTATATAATGTATAACAATGTATTACAGTTATGGATTTACATATGTTGAAGCATCCCTGAAAACCTTGGACCAATCCCTCTTGATCATGATGTAGTCTTCACAATTTGCGTCAGCCTGTTTGTTTATCTTATTGTGGATTTTTGCATCTGTTTGTTAGGGAGATTGGTCTGTAATTATCTTTCTTAGTTGGGTCCTTCTGTGGTTTTGGTATCAGGGCAATGCTCGATTCCAGAAATGAATTTGGAAATATTGCCTCTCTTTCAGTTTCATTAAACAGCTTGAAAAGCAATGGTGTATGTCTTCTCTAAATTTCTTGTAGAATTCAGGAGCGATTCTCTCAAGGCCTGGACTTTTCTTTGTTGATAGGTTTATAGTTATATTTGTTATTTCATTTATTAGGTAACTTAGCAGTTTGATATCTTTTTGATTCAGCTTTTGTAATTCATATGTGTCTAGGAATCTGTCTAATTCTTTTGTATTTTCTACCATATTAGAATACAAGATTTCAAGGTAGGCATAGATGATTTTCTGAATATATGCAGGGTCTGTTGTGATTTTGCCCATTTCCCTCCTAATTGCATGGATGTGAGTCTTTTATTTTTGATAAGGTTCGCAAGAATCTATCAATTTTATTTAATCTTTCAATGAAACAACTCTTCAATTCTTTTGTATTTGTATAATTCATTTGATTCTTTGTATCTTTTTAGTCATCAGTGTGTAAATCACTGCTCTTATATTTATAATTTACTTTATGACAGTGTATTGGATAATCTCATTGCCCTGCCATGAGACCAAACTCATTTGGTGTGCCACCTTGCGATTTCCATGGATCTATACCCAAATGGGTGCTGCTAGATGAAATAGGCAGCTGTTTAGAGTTTTGAGCCCAACTGGTCCATCTCCAAAATGGCTCTGGGCTAATCACTCTCTCCCTGCAGAAGGAAGAAGTCCTCTGAACTCAACATCAGCAAGTATATTCCTCCATGTCTGCTACTCCCCTCCACTGCTGTGTCTCTCTACAGAGGCCTACAGTACTTCCTCTATTGCTGTCAGCACGATGGTGTGTCCCAAAGTTTAAACAGCTTCTCTTGTGCAGTTAGTCCCATCTCAGGGCAAAGGTGTCAGTGGCCACAACCTTCTTCCTTGAAGTTTTTCCTTTTCACTCTTCTCTGTGGGCTTCAATTCACACTTCAGATTTCCCCTGGGTCATTAGTACTTAACTCTGTCCTTTCTGTTTTCCTTAGGATGCTATATTCCAGTGTCTGGATGGTGACACACTGAGCAACTGATTTTTCTATTGCTTAACACTCTGTCATCTTCCTGGAAGTCTTGTTTCCATTGATTTTGAAAGACAGTTTTTCAGTATACATCAATCTGTGTTGCAAGTTGTTTTCTTTTAGGACTTGAAATACTTCACTCCAAGCGTTTATTGCCTCAGAAAGTTCTTGAAGTCTACCATGATTCTGATATGCTTTCACTTATAGGTGATCTTTTCTCTAACAGCTTTTAATATTCTGTGTTAGTGCTGAAGTTTTATGATCTTGATTATTGTGTGTCTGGGTGTTGATTTATTTTGGTTATGGAAAGCTGTGGCTGTATATGCCTCATTATTCTGAATGTCAGATTCTATTTCTATACTTGCAAAATTTTCTGCTATTTTGCAAAAAGTTTTTTTTCAATGTCATCTGTGTTGGCTCTTGCTTTTTCATTGACATCCATTATTTTTACGTTGTTTTTCTTTGAATCTTCTTGTAGCTGTTAAATTAGTTTCCTGATGTCTTGTTATTTTTTAAGAGGTCTTTCCTTTCATGTTCTGAAGCCACAATCCTGACTTCAAGGTCTTAAATATTGTCTTCAGTTTCATTCTAGTGGTTTTCCCAGGTATCAATGAAATCTTTGATTTCTTGGATAAATGCTTCAATATGCTTCATGAAGTTTATCTGTATCCTACGTTGATCACTCATGGTTTCTACCTTCTTCCTATCATTGTCTCTTTTCTTATCTATCTCTGTTCTGCTCTGCTCTATTTTGTTATCTATCTCTGCTCTGTGCTGAACATTTCATTTACAAATGTTGACATTTAATTTTTAATCTAAAGGAGAATTTCTGATATGATTTCCTCTTTATTTTTATGGATTTGTTTCTTTACTCCAGTTGCTATAATTTCAGAAATTTAAGTTGTGTTTCTCCCATTTTCTTCTATATCAGTGATTCTGGGATGTGGTTTGAGTCATCTGGAGTTCTGAGATTGTATTTTACTGCCCCATTTTTTGGGTTCCATTATTGGAAGAGATTCCATAGAACTATCATGCACAGTTCACCAGTTCCCAAGGAAAGTGTAGGTGGGATGGGAATGGCTGCTGCCTCAGGTACTCCTGACCTGGGTTATTATGATGGCAGAGAGGTGAATTATCCTTCCAATGAGAATGTTCAAATGTGCAGCTGAGCAGAATAGGTATTGTCTTGTCTTTTTTTTTGTACTGAGGTTCTAACTCATGAACTGACACTTAGCAGGCAGCACATGCATATTCTGTTGTTGGATGAAACAACAGAATCTCTGTAAATATCTACTAAGTCCATTTTTTCATACTTTTGGTTCATTTCTGTTATTTCTTTGCTGATATTTTGTCTAGTTTCTATTTCTCTTTGGAAAAAAATGGGGGCAGGGGATTTAGCTCAGTAGCATAAGCACCTGCATTGCAAGCTTGCAGTCGTGAGTTTGATCCCTGGTACTGATAAAAAAAATTCTCTTTGTGACAATGGGGCATTAAGGTCCCACTTTAAAATTGCAGTATTGCTTATTTGATTTTTCACCTCTGTTTGCTGGAGAATTGAGACTGCATCTTGCTGATTCATTTTGCCATTTTCCCCTAGGATCCATGTGGATGGCCAGGCACCCTCCTGACATGTGCACTAGAATGTTGAACTGTGCAGAGCTTCAGTCATCTGATATCACCATAGCTACCTAGGGCACATGCCTGAACTATGGCACGGGGGCCTTGTGCTCTGATGTGCAGAGTTCAAATTCTCTAGGACCTGTGAGTTAGGCTAGTCATTCCCTGGTGGATGGCCCTGGGCTATGCAGGGCTCTGTACTTCTGTGGTCTGAGAGGCTGGGAGGGAATTCCTCTGATGGATTGCATTTGGATGCTGGGCAGGGCAGAGATTGGATCCTCTGTGCAACTAGCATTGAAACAACCCCAGAATGTCTTCATCTTTTACTGTGATGACCCTTGTAAGTTTGTGTATTAAATATCTGTATTTCTAGTATAAAAGACTCTCTAGGAAAAATCTGTTCTTCAGGGTTTTCTTCCATGTGTAGGAAACTCTTGGTGTGTGTCTTTCACAAGATTCTACATTCCCAATTTATTAATATAACACAATTGCGGGGTTTTGTTATTTGTTTGTTTTATTTTGGGTCAAACTCCAGTTCTTTAGTGGAAGGCTGTGGTAAGTTATTCTAGAGCTTCCTAGTATTGCTACAGAAGGGAGAAAAACTGATTACAGCAGACATGACATCTTAGCTAAAGTACTAAATCTAGTAGAAACAATGGCATCAAGCTCTACCTATCAACTGACAAACTGTTGACTTTATAGTTTAGATCATAGAAACAAACTACATATTTATATAACATAACCCATCATAAATGTAGAGTGTATTGGCAAAGGTTTTCCAGTTGCTGGAATGGTTTCACTCTGTGGTGGATAAATTTAGGAAAGATAGTGATGTATAAAACAAAGAAAACTGGGAAGAAAGTAGAAGAAAAGCTGGAGGACACACATGGTCACATAAAGTTTGGCAAAGTCTGGTAGAGAGTAGAGCACAAGGAATGGAGTATTCAAAGAATTACCTGATCTTGGACACTGGGTTTGGGTGATGGGATAAGTTTTCTGTGACTAGATTCTCCCCAATTACTAAGAAAAGACAGATTAAAAAAGAAAAATAGAGAACAAAACAAGAAAGAAATAGTGTAAGATAAAACCCAAGATGAAGAGAAAAAGAAGAGAGCAACAAAATGGAGAAAAAGACCATATACACAGTTCCAGCTTCTTTCCACACTGGTTTTAGGCCCCAGTAATTTCTATTTTTTTATTATTTTTTTATTTTTTATTTTTATCGGTACCAGGGATCGAACTCACGACTGCCTGCTTGCAAGGCAGGTGCTTATGCCGCTGAGCTAAATCCCCAGCCCCAGTAATTTCTTAACAATATAGACATGCATCAACAAGACATAGGATGAGTAAGATGAGACATGCTGTCTTACTCACATTCTCCTCACTGAGACACAATAATACATACTTGCTAATTTAGAGAAAAGAATTGCATTTTGGCTCACAGTTTGTAGAGGTTGTAGTACATAGTGCCTTGGTTCCACAGGAGATGGTGGAGTGGTAGATGGTCTTGGCAGAGGGACAGCAGCTTGTAGAATGGTGCCCAGTTTGCAGAAATGACTGGAGAGAGAGATAAATAATGCACACTATGTCCCTGGGAACCCACACCTTCTGAGAAGAACTCATGTCCTAGTCAGCTATCAGCCTGATTATTCACTCACCTCCCTAAATCTTCATCTATGAACTCACTAGGCTTGAAGGAGATGCCTATGTATAAAATACAACACGTGCGTAAAGTTGCAGCTCTTTTGGAAGATAAGGCAGGTGAAACACAAGTTCAAGGTCAATGTGGGCAACTGAACCTGGCTTCAAATTTAAAAGTTAAATCCATTTGCTATATAGTTTGTTGGTAGAACACTTTCAAGTCTGAATATGACAAAAAGAAAGGAAAACAAAAACATTAAAATTTACACTTGCTTTGAATACCTCTTGAATATTAGCATCCTCAAATCTTCAGTTATGCGTCCCACCTTTTCAGGCAAAATATCTCATTTTATCATCATTTAAATTTGCTTGATAACTACTGGGCTTCAACATTAATTTTTTTTGTGAGTCAGTGCCCTGGAAATGGATTTAGGGGTCTCACCCAAATATGCACACACCCTACCACTGAGCTATACCTTAACACACCCCTCAAAGGTTCCTTTTACCTATTTTTTGAGCTGCAAAACTGAACACAGACACTGGAACTTAGTAAACACCCACAGGTCAAGTTGCTGCAAGGCTTCCTGGCAGATGAGGATCATTAATGACCTTCACATAGACACTTGAAGACACTTATCTCATCTCACCCCATTTACAGTGTTTTATTTGGATTCAACCTTGAGCTATGCTCTACCATCACCCTTCATGGCCTTCCTGTACAACTGCGATGAATCCAGGCAATGATAAACACATCTACAAATTTATTATAAAACTATTCTTGGAATCACTGAGTTGTAGTCTAGGAGAATGTCAAGGCCATAAACAAAACAAAACAAAACAAAAGAACCCCCCCCAAAAAAACAAGTCAGCTAAACTAAAGAAAAACAATCTCAGTCAACATCAAAGCCAAGAGGAGCCTAAAAAGTCATGGTGAGTGGTGGCTGAGTGCTGTGGTCTCCCACACAGTATCTTGGAGCAAAATTGGTATTAAGAGAATCTAAGGAAATCTGAACAAAAAATAATGAATGGAAGGTCCCTGTATTCTCTTCAAAATTCTTCTATATATTATCTAAAGTGATTAAAAAGTAAAGTGTTTTTTAAATACTAATATATGCTTGTATTTCTGCATCCTTGTACTTGTTAATGCTTATCCAATTCTCAACCCTGAACTCAAAATCTGATCATATTCTGAGTGACTTCACAATGGCTCAGTGTGACTGAATTTAGGGCCACTGATTCCATTATCTATTATTTTTCATGACCAGTTACTTGAACAGCTCATGAAGGAAACTTTGCTATAGTTTCAACTGTAATGTAAAAAGCTGCTCTGCTAGTGCCTGCTAGATCTTCCAGCAGTAGATTCAGCTGGGACTAACACTAGAAACACAGAGCTAATCCTCCTGTCAGGAGATGCTGTGTGATTTGAAAGGGTGCTTTTCCCTCTCAGGGATGTAATGTGTATAATTCTGAGAGAAGTGCATAACAGGTCTTTCATGAAAAATTAAGACAACATTTCCCAAAGTGATAAGGAAATAGGATCATAAACTGCCTGTGAGAGAGACAAAGTCATTGGTTCTCATCGGTGCAGTACGTGCCTGAAATGTGTTCTATAGACCAAACAAGGCACCGCACTGTGTAGAGAATGGAGCATGGCACTCATTTTCCTTCAAAGTAAAGAATTTGGCTACAGGTACTGTGAGAAAGAATTGAATTGGCAATGCTCCATTTGAGTCAGATATAGCTCTAAGAAGAGAAAATTCACATTCAGTTATCCAATCAACAAAAATAGTTAGTATTGTCTGTCTCAGCCTCCTGAATGCTAGGAGTTGTGTGCCACTGCATTTGGCCCTTACATTTTTTTCTCATCTTTTGGAGACAGGGTTTCATTATGGAGCTTACATGGCCCTTGAACTTGCAGTGATCTTTCTGCCTCAGCTTCCCAATTGGTAGGATTAGAGTCCTATACCACACATCTGACTTCTAACTTTTTATACTTTGAAAACATTGAGCAAAATGAAGTTTACCCAAAATATTTACAAGATATATCCATATTTATATATTATTTTACTTGTTTTTGAAGGTCTAGTTGATGAACTAAACCACAACTCTGAAAAACACAAAACTTAGCTCAGGATGAGCAAATAATTGCTCAATGCAGAAAACCTTGTGATCATGAAACAGGGATTTGCTTCTGAATATTTACCAGGAATTATTTGAATAAAGAAGGTTGGCTAGTAACTACACTTACCGCCTGGCACTTGCCACAGCTGGATCACTAACACAAGGCATAAAGAAATCATCATGTCAAATTATGCTCTGTTATTTGAAGGAATACATTTCCCTGGGATATGCACCGAGCCTGAAGTATTGAGAGAAGTACGGGACAAGTTTATGGTGAAGAATGAAGATACAATAACAGTGACTTATCCCAAATCAGGTAAAGAAAAGGGATTTTGAACAGGTCATGAAAAAAGCTATGGCTATGGGCTTCAGTCACCCTGCAGATGAATGGAAAGCTCACACTATTCCAGAAGACATACAGTACTTTGAGAAGCAAGGAATAGTGTCTAATAGCATTTGCATGCAGACAAAAGGATGCAGCTCTTCAGTTACACAGGGCGATGAGTGTTAAGAAGGCCTATGCAAGGTACTACAAAAATGCAATTGGGAAATACTAAAGCAGAGCCTAGCATTTGAACAATGGTATGGGGTAGAGGTGGTATTGGATGGCACTGGAAGTCACATAGCACTCAGAATCTAAGGGTAATGGGAATTTAGACAAATATCTTTAGCAAATAGCCAAAGAAGCAAGTTGAATATCTATTTCTAGAAAATTAAAAGACATTGTTTTGATGAATACATGAATAGAATGTGAAATATGCAATACAGTATATTATGCAATTGGAAATAAAATTCTAACACATGGCACAACATTAATGAAACTTGAGTCCATTAAGCTAAATAAAATAAGCTAATCACAAGAAGAGAACTGTTATGTGATTTCACATATGTGAAATACTTGCACGACTCACATTCATAGCAACAGAAAGCAGAATGGTGCCAGAGAGCAAGGCAGTAGGAACTAGGTATTTATTGGGTAGAAAGATTTCTCTTTATCAGACAGAAATTTGGGACATTGAGCAATAAGGAGAGTATACTAAACATTACTCAACAGAACTGTAAAATATGCTTAAAATGACTGAAATTTTACTTTTATGTTGCGCATATTTTAGCAGAGTTTTTCATGCAACTCGTGTTTACACAACTGACAATCATTCTTTTTTCTTTATTCAGGAACCAATTGGTTAATTGAGATTCTCTGCCTGATTCTTTCCAAGGGGGATCCCAAGTTGATCCAATCAGTGCCCAACTGGGACCGTTCACCTTGGTTAGAGACTACATATGGATATAAATCATTGAAGGGTCAGGAGGGCCCACGCATTTATGCATCCCACCTGCCCATCCATCTCTTTCCCAAGTCCTTCTTCAGTTCCAAGGCCAAGGTCAGTGGCTGTAATTTGAGAAAAGCTTATTCAGTTTATTGAAGTCTTGCCCTAACCTCAGAGTGAAAGGCTTAAATGAAAGAGACAAATCATATAATTTTTGGATTCCAGGAGAATCAACATTCTCCAAGAAAACTAGCCATTCCCTGAGAGTTGAAGCAGAGAACTTCTCTAGGGGGCCTGCATTTATTTGATTTTCCAACAAAGGAAGGTGTGAAACTGAGCAGGATTGTGGGAATCAGTTCAAAGATTTCTCCAAGCAGTAAACTGTGACAATTAAGTGGACTGTTTTAACTCTGATGTTGGATGCTCTATTTCTCGGTAATGGTGCTAATCAGCCCGTGTCCTTGGCTGCCTCAACTTTGGTCATCCTAACCTCAGAGCACTGTGTCATTTCCAGTATGATCAGAGTTCCCTGTGTTCAGCAGCTTAAGCCTGCACTGGTCCAACTCCAAAACAAGCAGATTAAACTGCCATGTGTCTAAATATCCCCTGGTGATTTAGCTGAAATGGATTCTCATTAGGTAGATCTGGATGGGATATAAGAATCTCCTGGATTAGTTGGTGATGCAGTGTTCACCCCTTAGGCCATACTTGACTGAAAATATATGGAACATTCCTCATATATAAATAAGTTTAAGGGGTAAAGTGGAAGAATAAATCCAGTGTCTTAGAAACCCATATTTTAGGGCCAGCCAGGGTTTGGGACAATGGCATAGGTTTCTCCCATTCTGTTGCTCCATGATATGGTAATTGGCCGATATTAATCAATGAGATTCTCTAAAACAGGACCTAAAAAGGAAAAATCAACTTTTCTGAAACTTCTCCCTCCCTACAGTAGCTGTTCCTTCTTCTAATATGTATAAAAACTATAACTTTCTTCCATCCAGCAAAGTTTGATAACATCCTATTTCCATAAGATTCTGTTTTGTCCAAGTAAGGCCAAAAGGGTATGTTGTAAAACTGTCAGAGATTAACAAGCTGCCTGTGCTTTGCTTCTGTCCACTTGCCCTCCCACAATTTCATGCCTTTAAAATGGCCAACACCCATTCCCCCAACAAGTGTGTATGACAGGAGCTTCCTCCTTTGCTCAGGACTCAGTCCTTTTGAATCTGAGTCCCCTGAGCCAGGTGTCCACCTAGTAAGTCCTGTTTCTCCCATGGTCTTTTCTGATTATTGAATTCTGAAACTTCTCCATTTTTGCATGTGGAAACTTCCACATCAGAGCTGTCCTTGTGGGAAGCAGCAGGTTCACACACTCATGTATGGCAAAGTGAATGGCCTGGAGTGACTGGCTGTGTTTTGTAACTGCTGTGTCTTTTTGCACATAAGTGTCTTCTGAGATAAGTAACCTCAAACTAACCAAGTGACTGGTAGATCATCACCCGAAGGGAAGAAATAGCTGCAGGATTTAGCATCCCATGCCTCATTTGAAGAAATATTCTGTCTTGCAAGGTATTTAATGTATTCTGAAGTTTTAAAATTTTAATTAAACTATATTGAGAAACCTAGAAACTATTGTCCTCTGAGGTAAATGTCACATTTTTGTGGCATAATGATGGTGTTTTAACACACTATTGCCATGAGACTCTTTGGGATTTGGTTAAACTGAGGCTAAGTTGTCTTTTGTATTTGGTGTGGGTGGGTGTGACTGTAAACACATCGAAATCTTAATTACTAGACTTATGAATATTTTTGAAGCTACACAGTGGGATGAGTATCACTTGGACAATATTGAGGGCATTTCTGGCCACCAAAAGTGTCTCTCATGACACTTGCCAGTCAGTAAATGACCACATATGTAATCACTCTATTAGCTTAAAACTACGGATCATTTTGTTTGCTCTAGAAATTTACATAATTGAGCTTATCCACAATGAATTTAGAGGTGTGGCTTACTTATGCAATGTAGTCTTTGAGACTGATTTCTGGCTCAGATATATGTAAAACTGCATTCTTCTGTCCCTATGAATATAGCAGAATTTTTTATTGATTATTTGATTAGTTATGTTTTTTGTAAAGAATGGATTTATCACAACACTTACTGTTGAAAATCTCCCAGTAGGTTCCTTGAATGAGTAGACAGACATCTCAGGAGGAACACATATGCAATCCTTCTCATTTAGTACACTTTCATCGCACTAGCTAGCACATAGAAATTTAAAATGTAATTTCATTACTGAGTGTTGTCGTAAATTCATTAAGATAATCCACAATATTTGATATGTACTTTGCACAAATTGCCTGGCTAAAGATCAAATCATGTGGGAAAGAACTCTCCTGATGTTTTACTTACTCATTTTTTTTAAATTTAAGGTGATTTATGTCATTAGGAACCCCAGAGATGTTCTTGTGTCTGGTTATTTTTTCCTGAGAAAAATGAATATTACCAAAAAACCGGAGACGCTTGAGCAATATATGGAATGGTTCCACCAAGGAAATGGTGAGTGTGCTGTTCAATATAGTAACTGCAAAATTCAGAGTCTCTCAATTCATTGGATCTCCCTAGGTTCTCTGCTTCGCCAGCCTGCAAGTCCAAGGCTCCATCCTAACTGTAACAAAGTTGTGTTTTATGTCCTCATTCTCCTGCACAGTACTAAGACTCCAGAAAATACTGAACAACAAGAATAAAACAAAACAGAACATGTGGAGATGAAGCCAGGAGTCTTGGAGCATGGCTGGAATCCCAGCACTTAGGAAGTTGTATCAGGAGGATTTCTTTGAATTCAAGGCCACCCTGGACTACATAGTGAGTTTAAGATCATGGTGAACTGTATACAGATGTACTGCCTCAAAGAGAAAGAGAGAGAGAGAGAGAGAGAGAGAGAGAGAGAGAGAGAGAGAGAGAGAGAGAGAGAGAGAGGAGAGCGAGAGAGGATAATTTCTAAAAACACTGTATACATAGACTTACAGCTCCACTGGTCCACTGGGTTAAATCCTGTAAGATTCATAAGGATTTATTTATTTCCAGGATTGAGACACAGATATATCTCTATCAGTACTCACCAGGCAGAGACCAAGAAGGTCCCCCAAAGAGGAGGGATGGGATCTTGATTCTTGTTTTTGATAGAGGAAACTGTAGGTGTCTGACTTGTGTGCCAAAAAGACAATTTTTAAAAATCTGGACCTCTCTTGGACCTCTCTTGTGTTTAGGTTAAGACGTTACAGGTGTGACTAGAGACTGTCTATGGTAGTTAGTGTCATATTTGAAGCCCCTTTTGACATCTAGTTGAGCTCATTGTTTTTATGATTGCTTTTTAATTGTTTGCTGGGGTTTTTGTCTTGTTGAGACAAGATCTTCCTATGCAGTTCAGGGTGGTCTTGTGCTCACTTTGTAGCCTAGGCTGGTCTTAAAATAGAGAAGATCCTCTTGCCTCAGCCTCCTGAGTGCTGAGATTAGAGTAGTGTGTCATAAAACATAGCTTTTCTCTGTTTTTATATTTCCAAAGATACTCTATTTTGTGTTATACATTTCACTGGGTATTTAAGACCATGTCAGCATAAGACCTATGTTAGTCAAAATTAAACTATTTTTTTCAAAGTCAGTCAAGGGTTCTCAGGGAGTTATTTCTGGGGCCTTTGAAAGGCTGCTTTCTTCTTCTAGGTCTTGCCTTTACTAAATGTGCTATATGAAAGGAGTGGTGAAGATCTTGTCCACAGATAGCATGGATATATTTCTCTCTTTAGTCATCCTCCTATTTGTTGAGTATATATTGTCTGTTTCTTGTCTCCTGGAATCTAACAATTTTTGTGCTTGAGCCATCACATGATTCACCACAGATATGGACGATATAAAAGGAAGAAGAGAATAGAACCACACACACACAACGAGATTAGGAACCACTTTCACATTCTCATTTAAAAAGTGAAGGAGAAAGAGAAAAAGGGAGAAAAAAAGAAAAAGAAACAGTCCACTTACATAATTCACTAGTAGACAACCTGTGGAGACAGAATTCTGAAACATGCCAATCTATCTTGCAGGTCAGCCATTCATTTGTGGTGCAGTAGTGCATAATCTCAGTGGGCCTTCTCTGAGACCCGACTCATTCGGTTTGCTACAGTCCAAGCAATTTCTATGGGTCTGTGCACAGCTAGCAGCCAGCAGTAGATGGGGGATCTGAGTTTATTGAGCTCCTCCCCAAAATGGCTCCAGGCTGATTGATGACTTCCTGTGGGAGGACTAAGTGCTCTGTACTCACCACCAGCCAGTGAAGTCCTCCATATCTGCTGCTCCCCTCAACCACAGTGACTCCTTGCAGAGGTCTCCATGGTTACCGCCTTCACTATCACCATGCATGCCCAGGTGCAAACAGCTGCTCTTACATAGTGAGCCCTGTCTAAAGGAGAGGGTGCAACCAGCTATTGCCTTTTTCTTCATTGAAGTTTTTCTTTTTATTCTCTCTGTGTACTGAAGTGTACACTTTAGGTTCTTCCTCAGTCCAGGGGACCCATTTTCTTCGTTCTTGTTTTCTTCATTATGCTATATTCTGGCATCTGGATACTGACTCTCAGAAAGGCTGTTTTCTCTGCTGAGAAATCCATCTTCTTTCAAGATTTCCAGCACCACTTGTTGAACACTATGCTTTTCCTGTAGCATATGGTTTTGGCCTCTTTGTCAAAGATCAGAGAGCTGAATGTGTCTAGTTATGTTTCTTTGTTGTTTATTTTGTTTGATTCTTCCTCACATAGTTTTTCCATTAACATACTGTTTGTATGAATAACTTTGTAGTACAGTTTGAAATCAGGTATTGTGAGGCCTCTTGATTCACCCTTGTTGTCCAAGATTGCTTTTGCTACTTGGGTCTCTTCTACTTCACATGAATTATACAATAGTTTTCTTTACATCTGTAAAGAATGCTGCTGGTATTTGATTGGGGGTACATTGAATCTCTAAAACAGTTTTGGGAGTACGGCTATTTGACAATATAGATTCTGCCTTTCCAGGACCAAGGGACATTTTTCCATTTTCTGACATCCTCTTCAATCTCCTTTTTTCAGAGTACTGTAGTTTCTTTGTAGGGTTCATTCATTTCCCTGGTTAGGATTATTCCTTGATATTTCCTTTATCTTGAAACTACTGTGTTTTCTCCTCATCCTGTTTATTACCATGCTAAGTGTTTTGTGCTGATCTTACAACCCGCTATATTACTGTTAAAGTTTGTTTCTAGATGTCCCCTCAAACCTCATACAGTCGTAGGGTTTGGGCTTTTTAGAGGTGACTGGATATAGTTTGTGATCAATTGATGATCCAATGCTAGGATTAAAGGTGTGAGTGCTACAATCACCATAAGGTGACTGGCTACACAATATAATGTACACAAAAAAGCTTAGTTCACTCTCTCTCCTTTGTTTTTGCTGTTTTCTGCAATCATGAACTGTTATCCACCAAACCACTCTGCCTTGAAGTTAGTTAATCATAGCTTGTCTTGACTTATCTTGTCTTGTAGTTTGTTTCCCTTTCTTGTTTTCTACTTTCCTCCATTGCAATTGTTCTTTCTTTTTGAACAGTTTCAATTCCATTTACAATATCAATTGTAGATTTTGGATCCTATTTACTCTTTCAGTTTCTCACACTAGGGAAACAATATTTTCTCTTTTTTTCATTCATTGTCCTTTGAATTTCAGTCTATAGTTCAGACTGACATTGAACTCCCTTTATGCACTAGCTGCCCTTGAACTCATGGTTAGCCTACTGGCTCAGCCTCCCATGTGCTGCAATTACAAGAGTGCCATCACAGCTGGTCGGAGCCAGACAACTGTGGCCTGAATCCTCTACATTTTATAGGTAAATAAATAATTTCCCCTGTTTCTTTGGTGACTGGTATTGTATCCAAGCAATGAGAAAGTTAATTAAGACAATTGCTGAAACTGTTAATTCTAAAAAGTTTTTGCTGGACTTCTTTGAGTCTTCTGTGCAGAGTATCAAGTCATCTTCAAGTAATGATAATAAGAGCTATTCTTTTCCTATACATATTCTTTTCATTTCTCTTTCTTGTCTAATTGCTCTGCCTAATATTTCTTTTCTTAAAGACAGTGAAATCCAACAAAACACAACAGAACAAATCTAATCAAACCAATGCTACAAAATTGGTATAGAACTTGAAAGCATGACATTAGGAAAATAACAATAGCTACCATAGTATATTGTGTTATCTTCATGATAGTTGTGCATTACACAGTCATTGAAAAATCACACCAAAAACAAAACAGAATAAAACCAATCAAAACAGAATGTTGAATAAAGCAAAAACAATCAGAACAAAGCAAAACAGTAAGAACAATATTGGATTTCAAAACAAATTGAAGGAAATCATTGATATTTGCTATATTGCATAATGTTATCCTCACAAGAGATGCTCAGACCATTGGACCCAGGTCTGAAACTTCACAAAAATGATACAAGCATTTAGTTACTTTATGTACCTTAGTTACTATCAATTCAGCCTGTCCTCTGAACCTGCAGGTTACTTCCATGTGGGAGGGTTGTGGAAGGGTTTGATTATCAGCCTGTGCATTGATAGGCTCACAGGAGGTGCTGACTTTTCTCTTTCTGGAAGCCAAATGGTTTGCACAGTTTACAAGAAAGGCTGGCTGGTTGGCTTCTTGTTGGATACTCTCAGTGCCAGAACAGCAGATTCTCAGGAGGTGCTGACTTTTCTCTTTATGGAATCCAAATGCCTTGCACAGTTTACCAGATAGCCTGTTTGGCTTCTTGTTGGATACTCCCAGTTCCAGAACGGCAGATTCTAGGAGATATTGACTTTTATCCTCCTGACTCTGTGTAGCTGACACAGCTTACCAAAAAAGATGGCTGGTTTGCTTCTTATTGGTCCTTCCAGTTCCAACATGACAGATTCTCAGGAGGCACTGACTTTTCTTTTGCTGGAAGGTGCATGGCTTGCATGATTTGCCAAAAGGCTACCTGGTTGGCTTCTTGTTGGATCCTGCCAGTCCCAGCATGGTAGATTTTCAAGAGGTGCTAACTTTTCTCTTCCTGTAAGCTGTGAATCTTGTATGGACTACCATAAAGCATGGCTGGTTGGCTTCTTGTTGGGTGATCTCCTCTGGCTAATATTTCAATTACTGTGCATTTAGAAGTTGCAATAATGAGCATCCTTGTCTGGTTTCTGACTTTAGAAGAAATTTATTAAAACAGAAACATTGTACATACAAGATTATATACTAAATAAAACACTTGAGGTCATAGGTGATGGGAAGGATTTTATAAATAGAACCACAATTGAATAACCAGTAGCAGAAAGAATCAACAAATGGCACTGTATCAAATCAAAAAGTATTTAAACTGGAGATGGAGGTGCATGGCTGTGATCCCAGCACTCAGGAGGCTGAAGTAGAAGATTTTCTGTGAGTTTAAGGCAAGCCTGTGCTATATTTTGAGTTCAAGAGCAGCCTGAACTGCATCATAAGAACTTATCTCAAAAATGTACAGCAAAAGAATCAAGTAGTAGGCGAATAGGTGACCTACACAATGGGAAAATTTTATTGCCAGCTATTCCTCAGACAGAGTGCTAATATCTAGAATAAAGAACTAATAAATATTCTACCTAAAATAAAATACTCAGTCAAGAAATGGGCAAGTGAAGTGAACAAATGACCAATTTATGTAAGAAAAATGTCCAACATCTTTGGCTCTATGGAAATGCAAATTAAAACAACACTAATATTTCACCATACTCAAGACAGAATAACCAGGATCATGAAATAGAATAAAAATTATGGTGATGTTTTGGTAAAAAATGAACCCTCTGACATTTTTGGCAGGAATATGAAAAAATATGAACCTCAAAGAACTAAATATGGAAGTTTCATATGACCCAGCTATCCCTCTTCTAGGTAATTTCTCCAAAGAACCCAAGACATCATGTTACAGCAATATATGCACAACAATGTTCATAGTAGCACAATTCATAATAGCTAAATCCTGAAAACACCTGTATGCCCATCAACACACAACTGGATAAAGAAAATGTGGTACCTATAAGTAATGGAATACTACTTGGTTATCAACACTGACAAATTTGAGACATTTGTGGGAAAGTTATTGCACATGGAAAGTATAATGTTATGCAAAAGAGAGCACTGATACAAGCTTAAATATCATATGCTGTATGTTATTTGAGTAAGACAAAGTGTAAACAAGTGAATAATAAATATATAGAAGGAGACAACAGGATAGATCTCTTACAAAAAAGATGGTGTCCAAAATGATGAAGGGCAAGGGAGAAGGGAAAGGGAAATAAGTAGAATAAAAATATGCCATGTAGGGCCTGGGGATTTAGCTCAGCGGAGTAAGTGCCTGCTTGATGAACAAGAGGTCATGAGTTCGATCCCTGGCACCAAAAAAAAAAATGCCATGTACAGGAGCCAAATTAGTCCAAAGACTGTAAACATTAGGTGTCATAACATGAGCTAAAATTAATAATATCAAGAAGAATGGAAAAGGGGAGAGTGGAATTAGAGTTAGGGGGGACATGGGACGTGAAGTGGATGAAAAAATAAATAGGCTGTATTATGTGCACTTAACCATTCCACAAAGTACTTTTCAACTACATGTTGTGGAAAGGTATAAAAATAAATAAATAGGCCCTTCACCCCCAGGAAGTCTCCCAGAAAGCAGCATCTCGGCCTGTCTCTTTGGGACCTGAAACTCTCGGACCCGTAGTGTGGCCTGGGCTGTTTGGATTCAAAGTCTGCACAGACCTGCATCTTGGCACGACTGTTTGGTACTGGTAGGCCCGCCCTTCATCCACAAGGAACTGCATGGAGACCAGCATCTGAGCCAGGTCTGTTTGGGCCCATAGCCCCGCCCTTAACCCCCAGGAAGTCTCCCAGAAAGCAGCATCGTGGACTGCCTCTTTGGGACCCAAAACTCTCAGACCTGCAGAGTGGCCCGGGCTGTTTGGATTGGGAATATTGTGGAGACTGGCATCTTGGCCAGGTCTGTTTGGGACCGGGAACTTTTCAGAAACCAACATTCTGGCCTGACTCTTTGGGACCTGTAGGCCCTTCACTCACAGGGAACCTCCTAGAGACCTGCCTGGGACAAACCACGGTGGACTGGCCTGCTTGAGATTCCACAGGCTCCGGGGTGGACACACCCAGCATTCGCCTTACAACTTAGGGAGCCAGGAGCCCACAGAGGGGAGTTAGGACCCTGTGAGGAAGCCAAGAGCCTGTGGGGGAGCCACTGCCCCTCCAGGAACTGAGGGTGTAACAGGTAATTTGCCACACAAGCAGAGAAAGTTTGGAACACTGCTCAAAGTAAGGAAATA
>PVJX010021213.1:0-32217 GCA_004027295.1 Dolichotis patagonum
CAAAGTGAGTTCAAGACCAGCCTGAACTGAATAGTGAGACCGTGTCTCAAAAAAGAAAAAAGAAAGAAGAAAGAAGAAAAGTGCAGGGTTAACGAGTATGAATAAACCAGTTCTGCAGAGCAAAATTGGGCAGACCAAAGAGAAAGAAAAAGGAGGGTAAAAGCAAATACAGTGCTGGCTACCATGCACTTTCAAGCCAATGGCCAGGGCATTCATTTTCATCCTAAAAAGGTGTGTGTGTATGTGTGTGTGTGTCTTTTTTTTCTTTTTGATGCTTTAGTTTATGGATCTAAACTGAGAGCAGCTGAGTGAGGCTGATGCAGGAGAGTTGAGTTCAAGGTCAGCCTGAGCTACGCAGCCAGAGACTTTGTCTCAAAACAAACAAACAAAATAATCATAAATGGAGAGCAGTGATACACACCTATAATCCTAGCTACCAGGGAGGCTGAAGTGAAGGACTGAAAGTTCAAAGCCTGCCGGGACAATTTGGTGAGACTGTCTTTAAAAATAAAACAAAGGGCTAGGGATGTAGCTCAGAGGCTGAGGGCTTTTGCAAGGCCTTGGTTTTTGATTCCCAGCACAGCGGAGTAGGGGTGGGGTGGAGCAAAAGGAAGTGGGAAGCAGCTGGGGCCTCCACCCAGGCCCCAGGCTGTGGTGTGGGTCCACGGGGGCTCACAGGCCCCAGGATCTGCACCTCTGTGGCTCCTCTCTGGAATAACAGAGGCTGAAAATTCGAGGTCTAGAGACTGCGGTTCCACGTGGGGCGCCGGTCTGACTGTGAGTGGGCAGTGCCCCGGTCAGGGACAGATGTGCCCTCCAGAAAGATTATGGCCAAGGTGTTACCCCGGCACACAGACTCGCTAGAAGAGGGGTCTTTACAGATGCAATCAAGTGCAGCGATCTGCTGAACCCCCAATACCCGTGCTGGGTTAGTGTGGGGGCCTCCTAACAACCGAGACGCAGCCCTGGCAGGGACTTGCTGTGCGGCAGTGGGAGAGAATGGGGAAGAGCGTCTCGATCACCTTCACGAGCAAAAAGCCTTGTGGACACCTTGATTTTGCACTTCTGGCCTCCAGGACTGTGGGAGAGCGAAGTTCTGTGGTCATCACAGTCCAGTCTGCAGGGGTCAGGGGAGCTCAAGACACTCCCAAATGATCCTATGTCACCTGAGACCCTCACTCTGAGAAACACCAGGCCGCGACCCTAACACTCCGGGAGGGGGAGGCTGGAGGGTTGTAAGTTCAAGGCCAGCCTGGGGAATTTATGGACTTAGCGAGATTTTGCCTCAAAAAAAAATTTTTTTTTTTGCCTCAAAATTTAAAAATCCTGGAGATGTAGCGCAGCGCAAAGGCCCTGGGTTCAATTTCCAGTACCGGAAAAACAGAACAAAACGAAACACCCATGCAGTGGCCAGCAGAACCCCTGGCTTGCTTCTCACCCAGAATTCTGACCTGTTGCGGAAGGTGCTCACTTGTCTACTCCTCTGTCCCCTAGTCCCACTTAGAATGGGGCCTTCGGGCCGGGGATTTAGCTCAGTGGCTTAAGCGCCTGCCTGGCAAGTGCGAGGTCGTGAGTTCGATCCCCAGTACCAAAAAAAAAAAAGAATGGGGCCTTCGTTTCCTCACCCCCAGAGCTGGAACAGCAGCTGTCACCAAACAGTACTCAAGGACATTCGGAACAAATGAATGCATCATTTATCTCATTTATCAGGTGGTCTCTTAGGAGTTTAGTTACCAGAACTTGGTCAGCACCAGTCTGAGAAGTCGAGGACTGAGTTGACCGCTGACCGGGAGGCAGGACCGTCCCTCCCCAGGTACTTTCCTGAGCCTCAGCGGGGGTCTCTTATTTTTAGCTGCGGCACCAACAATGTGCTTGTTTTTACGGCAAATGAGGAAATGATAGTTTGGCTTCTGCTTCCTTCGAATGAGACATGCGTCGCCACTACTTGGTCCTACCCTTAAGCAGAACTGAGGGGGATGCCCAGCTCTGTGTCCTGATGACCCAGCGGTCCAAGGTAGGGACCAAGACAGGGAGGTGACTGACTGCCTTGAGCCCAGCAGACACAAGGGCTTGAGATGCCTGTGGGGGAGAAACGGGGGGGGGGCACTGACCCGGAGAGATGGAGCTAGCTCGGAGGCGGGAGTAGGTCATGCCGGGGGTGGGGGTTGGGGGCCTCCCTGGTGTCCCCTCCTCCCTGGCTCTGAACCAACCTGTGCAATTTGGGGAGAGAAAGGGAGAGAAAGACACACACACACACACACACACACAGAGGGAGACAGAGAGAGGGGGAGAGAGAGGCTTGAAGCCTCAGGCTGCCTCCCACACTGGACCCTGGGGCATCTTGACTTCTCTCATCCCTCTGACAGGCCTGGGGGCCCCCTCCTGGGCCAAGGTGGCCCCCAAATTTCCCAGCTCTCTCTGGATCACACCACCTGGCAGATCTGTGAGGCACCTGGAGGAGATGCTGCTCCAGATGAGGATCCAGGGTCGAGTGACCAGGACACCCCTGCCCAGGACACCCCCACCTCCAACCAGCCTTCCCTGTCCTGTGTTCCTGGGACTCACTCTCAGCCTGCTTGTGTTTTTCTATGCCCCCAAGGTCCTGTCAGGATCCAGAATTGTCCAGCTGTGCCCTAGCATCCTCCACACCCCTGCCATCTCCCAGCCAAGGTGTCCACCACAGGTGATGGTCATGTGTGGGGTCCCCAGCTGGCTGCCCTTGTCCCTTCAGGATATGGGGACACTCACCTTCTTCCTGGCCCGTGGGAGAGCTGCTGGCGGCTGTAAGAGAGTTGCGCGGTCAGGGGAGCCTTCAAGGACGGGTAAGGGAGGTGTGGGCTGACCCCTGCTAGTGAGGCTGAAGGAGTCGACCAACATGCCTGCTCAGGAAGGCCTTTGGAGCCCAGGACATGTGGGGTCTTCAGCCCATTTTGCAGAGTGAAGAGTGGGCCAGAGTGACCCAGGAGTAACAGCCACACAGGCAGTCAGGAGATCGAAGCCCAGACTCTGCTTTCAGAGGAGCCCATGTCCCCAGGGGCCACCTCTCCTGTGCTCACCAGCACCCCACACCCTGAACCCACCTCCTGGGGGCCTTGACAGTAGACCCCCCACCTGTGTCCCCCATGGGCTCACCCAGTGTGGCCAAACAGAGCAGCCCAAGGAGCCTCATGCCGCTGAGGATGTGGGCCGTGTGGGGCCTCTGCTCAGCTTTTGCAACTGCTTAGGTCTAGGCCCCCCACCTTGGGGCCCCGGGGGTGCTCCTGGTGGCTGCCTGCAGCGAGGAGATAACCTGGAAGCCACAGCTACAAGGGCCGGGCCCAGAAAGCCCTTCAGCCAACAGCCACACACCCCAAAGGGCCCAGGAGCTCCCAGGCCTGACTGAGCCTGGCTAGGGCTCATGAGGAAGGGGCCGTCCACATCGTCAACACTGGACCTGCCAAGGGGCTGCATCATGTGGGGACGGCCTGCTGAGTTCGAGAGGGGCCACACCCCAGGTTATCGGGATGGGCCTAATGCGATCAGCAGGGGCCTGACAAGGTGCCTCCAGAGAGCCCTGGGCCGCACCCCAAAGAAAAGTAGGGAAGAAGGGCAGTGTCTGCCCATGTCTTGCTGGGCTGTATCTTACCTGGGCCCCTGGTCACCCCAGGAGTGTGATGCAGTGTGCCCGAGGCACTCAGAGGAGCAGGGACCTTCCTTGGCCCAAGGATAGGGATGACCATTCCCCAGAGACTGGTCGGTACCCAGTGCTACTCTGCACAAAAAGAAGACCGCGCTGCGTCTCCGGGGGTGGTGCAACCTGGCCAGCATCCTGCTGCTGAGTGACCTGGAGAGATGGGCCAGGGTGAGCAGGGCCTCGCAGAGGCCAGGGTCAGACCTGTAGGGCTCGAGGAACACAGAGCCGACGGAGCAGTGCTGCCACCTCTGCAGCGGGCCACTGCCACCCTCCTGCCTGCGAGCCAGCTCCTCACTCATGGGCCCAGCTTGGGGCTGACGGGCAAGCCAGGACCTTTGTGGCTGGCTTGGTGACTACAGGAATCACGGGCTTTGACTGCTTCCTCTTGGATGATGTCCAGGATCCCTGCCCTGGCATAGCTCATCGGCTCTAGCGTGGACTCTCGACCCACAGAAGCCCATTACAGCCCTGTCTCAGGGCCGGAGGCCTCAGGAAGCTGCTTGCAGGGCGGCCCCTGCTGGCTAGGGAGCAGGAACAGCTGGTCCGGACGCCACCTGGTCTGGGCCCCTGTGGTTGGCTCACTTCCTCCCCAGTCAGTGAATCAGTGCTGTCACTTGCCCCTCCTGGTCCTGACATGTGCCCTGGGGATAGAGCCCGTGTCCTCTCCTCCCTCTGCAGCCCCAATGCAGGTGTAGCGTTTTTCTCTCTGTTCTCAGCAAAATTCCCTTCCAAAGCCCACCCTCGTGTCTGCTGGGAGTACAGTGGGGAGGGAGGACTGATGGGAGATCCCTCAGGGGTCTCAGGCTGTGACCTGTCTGGTACCGAGAGGCTCAGAAACTCGTGTCTCCCCACCCGGGCTCTGGCATCTCTGAGGGGTCTCCTCATCTCAGCGTTTGGGGGCCAGAGTCAGGCGAGTTACGGGTAACTCCAGGGACATCTTCCCTGGGCCTCAGTGAAATGAGGCAACTTCCTGCCCTGCTATGGTCCCTTGTTGGGGTCTGTGCCTAGACCCCCCCCCAAAAGGGTGCACGGCAAAGGCCCAAAGGAATGCAGCATGGTCTTTGGGTTGCAGAAGGAGTGAGATCCTTGAATCTGCTAGCCACTGGCCAACTGACCCTGGGCAGCCCGTATTTCATCAGAACACGTAAGGAGCCGAGTGGACAATGGAGGAAACCTGACCAGGACCTTGGGAGGGGTTCACGGACCCCTCAGAGCAACAGATGATGCTAATTTAGGACAACTATCCAGAAAGTCTCTAGGTAGCCTCGGTCTTGGCCTATCTTGCCCCCTGAGGTGACTCCTCATCCTCAGATAAATCAGGCCCAGGCCACACTGCAGCCCTGCATGTGTATTCAGCATCAACAGCTCCAATAGTCCCTGTTAGGCAGTGCCTGCTCGCTGGTCCCCTGGCTGCCCTAGCCCTTCTGTCCATGGGCTGGGCCTCTCCCCAGTCAGTGAGGAGGGACACCAATGGTCAGGATGCCCCAGCGGTGACTCCTGAGGTTATTCACAGGTTCCTTCCATGGAGTCTGGGTGTCCCCCGAACTCTCCAGGCCCCCAACACCTATCATGTTCTAGGATTTTCGCCCCTCATGGGTCAGTCTCCTCTACAGAGGCCTTATGGATCTGTTTCCTCATGTCCTGTTCCTAGAAGGTCCCTTGGCCAGCAGATCTGGGGAGGCCACAGAGTCCAGGGAGGGGCTCCTTAGGGCTGGGTGAGGAAGAGTGAGCCACAGTCACCCACTCCTGTAATCCCTACTTGAAAGGCTGAGGAGGAGGATCACAAACTGGAGCCCAGTGTGGGCAAATCAGTGACTTAGGGAGACCCTATCTCAAAATGAAAAATGAAATGGGGGGCTGGGGTGTAGCCCACATGAGAGGCCACGATTTCCAGGTGCCACCCGGAAAGTTCTGATGATCCTTTCCCAGGCTGAACCAGTCCTGTTTCCTTTGCGGCCTCACTGCCACCCCTAGAAACAGGACCTGGCGTTCAGCAGCACTGACTCCATCCAAGGGGCACTGGTGGTCATGGGATGCCGGGCCAGGGAGATTAGGGCAGCGAAGAGGGGCTGGGCAGGCCAGGGCTTTGTGATCAGAGGAGAAGCCCCTGCTCTGAGGGCAGCAGGCTGAGCCCCCTACATGGTGCCTGTTCAGGTGGGAATGAGCCAGGTGCTGGTCCCCTGTGGGAGCTTTGCAAGAATGTCCTGGGATTTCTCCTGCACAGCAGCCCTGTTACCACGGCACGGGGCGGGGGCAGCAGGCTCAGGAATCTGGGGCGCGCCACGGGACACATGCCAGCCCCTGAAGGTCACACACCTGCTGAGACCCACACTTCATGTGTCTGTCACAGCACAGGCTTCTTGATGCCACTGAGACCCTGGCAGGGCATCTCTTGGCAGGACAAGTTCTGCAGGAGATGTGCATGGGCCTGGGTTCCCGTCCCTGAGACACTTCTGTGAGCTGGCCACTGCGGGATGGAGCCCAGCAACACCTCCCGGTCCCCCAGACCTCAGTAAGTTCTCTGGTCAGGTCAGCAGTGCCTCAGCCCCTCTGCTGTGCGGCCTGCCTGTCTGAGTCAGGCCCCAGCTGTGCCCTGCTAGCTGTGGCCCTGACCTCTCGCCCCTGCAAGGGCTGAAGTGGGGACATAGGGCAGCCCTTCCCTTTCCAGGGGAAAGGGCTCCAAGATTCGGTAAGCACCTTCTCAGCACTCCAAAAAGACACGTTATTTGTGAATTGTGTTTGCGGGTTACTATAATAATGTATTATGTGCACTATAAAATAGTAAAAAGTAGAAATTTTAAAGGGAGAGACAAAAAAATAGAAATTCTCATACAGTCTTCCGTATGGCCCTCTTTGGGGAGCCCTGTCGGTGTGTGAGGGTGGCCCTCGCCAGGAGCCAGGCTGGGGAAGTGGGTGCCACAGGTTCCGCCGTGGGGGACGCCGAGTTGGTGCTACAGCTCTGTGCCGCTGGCTAAGCGGAGCCGGGGCCCGGGCGTCGGGGCACCCGGCGATCCGGGGTAGGAGGAGCTCAACCAGGGCGTGGTCTGTGTGGGAGGGTGCTGGTCGAGGTTCTTGGGGCCCGAGGGACCTGGGCTCGGGAATCCTGGACCGAAGGACCATGGGCGTGAAGTTCGGAAGTGAGGGGAGTCGGGGATCAGAGATTCGCTCGAGCCTGGCTCCTGTAACAGCCGCGACAGCTCCTCCACCAGACGCCACTTCTCCTGGACTTGCTGCCGACAGAAAGCAGCGGATTGGGAGGGGCAACTAGCGGCCTGGCCACTGGGAGACTGCTGATTGGGCATCCAAGGCCACGCCCACCAACAGTAGCCACGCCCCCAAGACCCGCCCCTAACAAGAGACCAGGATCTGGCCCCCCAAGGCAGCCACAGGTCACGCCCTTCAGATTGGATCCCACCAAGGTCCAGCACAGCAGCTCTGAGGCCACGCTCCGGTGAGCCGGACCCCAAACCTAAGGCCATGTTCTTATCAGCTCCAGGGCCTTGGGCCTAAGGACGGCCTTCCTTCCCTCCTCCTGTCCAGCTACAACCCATGAGCAGAGGCACCCGACTGTCTCAGGCCACACACCCAGAAGGTGGGTGTCCCCCAAGCCCAGCTGACGCTCACCCACACCAGCTGCTTCCGGAGCACGTGGATGGCCCTCGCATTGGCCTGGGACTGAGAGATGCACACGGTCAGGATGAGGCTGGGGGCATAGGGGATTCAGAGTCAGTCACCCCTCCGACCACAGGTGCCACGGCCCCACTGCCTCCTCTTCTTAAAGTGCCATGCTCCTGGGGTTTCTCTAGGGGCCCCTCCTTCCTAGTCCTCCAGTGAGGTACCATGCTGCCTGGAGTCCCCATAGCATCCCGGCAATGGACCACAGGGCCTGCTTTCCAGGAGTGGCTCCAGGCACCCCAACTTAGGGCTCCTACCTAGTACCTGGGCCCTGCTTGCCTCGAGCCCCCTTTCCCCTTCCCTGGCTTCTGGGTCCCGAGAGACGGGCTGGGGAAAAGAAGCCCAGGACACCTTCCTCCACAGTCCCCTCCCATGGTCCTTGCTGCCCTGAGGGACACCTGAGCAGGATGAGGAGCGGGTAGATGAAGGCGTGAGAGTTGAGATAGCGGAGGGCGCGCTGGCCGGGGAGCGGGAGCCACAGGGCCACCAGTTCCTGGACCACCTGCCAGGGGGCTGAGTAGTTGGCGAAGAGGCCGCAGCCCCAGGAGGAGCGGGTGCTGGAGAGATGGGGGAAGAGGCGGTATCAGGGCCTGTGGCGGGGGGCTGCCCACCTGCACCCACCTGGCTCTCCCCACTCACCTGCTGACCACAAAGCCCAGGGGCACCGCTGCCAGGAGCAGGCCCAGCAGCAGCACCAGCTGGAAGAAGAAGAAGGTGGAGCTGGAGGCTCGGAAGAGCCGCGGGGCCGCCCTACAGTTCCTCAGCAGGGTGTACTGGGGGCAGGCAGGGAGAGCAGGGGTGTGAGTGCGTCCTCAGACCGGGAAAGTGGGGTGCACAAGGCCCAGGGCTCACGGGCCCTCTCCCTCCCAGCCGGCCTTACCTTCTTGATGTAGAAGGTGAGGAAGAGGAAGATGCTATGGAACAGGGGCAGCAGGGGGCAGTAGAAGAGGCCCATCCAGGTGACTGTCTGCCCCGCCACAATGTCCAGCACGTTCTTGGGCACCAGGAACTCCTCCCGGTCCAGCCACGTCCAGAACCGGCCTGTGAACCGCTCCACCAGCAGCCTGGGGTGGGGAGGGTCCAGGAGGCCCCCCGATCAAGAAGGGTGTGGGGGGCTGTGGACCATCACACCACAAAGGCAGATCTGGCCCACTCCTGACGGTGGCCACGGGCAGTCCCCAAACACGCCCATTACCCCACTCTCCCTGCTGGGCTCACCTCCGAGGTAGGGTGACCAGAAAGGCGAAGGCCACAGTGAGGAGGAAGTTGAAGATGATCAGTTTGTACAGCTCCTCGCCCACCGAGTTTTCCCAGCACTGGGGTGAGAGCGAGTGGCCCGTCACCACCCTGCCCCGTCTCCACTCCCCATCTCTTAGCCACCCTAGGAGGATTTTCTTTATTTTTGTTTTGTTTTGCTTTTTGAGACAAGGTCTTGCTATGTAGTCCAGGATGGCCTGGAACTCACAGCAATCCTCCTGCCTCAGCCTCCCGACTGCTGGGATTACAGGCGTGTGCCACCACTGGGAAGATCTTGTAGCATAGGAGTTTGGCTACGGTCTTACAAGCCTCCAGGGCTATTAGAGCAGGAACTGCCGGTGGGTGCAGGGGTGCCCCCTGGGGGTGGCTCTGCTCAGGGCTGCTCCCACAGGTGAGAATGGGAGGGAGCACTAATGGGGCAGAGACCGGACTGTGCATTTTTTTTTTTTGGTACCGGGACTCGAACTCATGACCTTGTGCTTGCCAGGCAGGCACTTCTGCCGCTGAGCTAAATCCTCCTGGGGCTGTGCATGTTTGAGGCTGGCAGGCGGCAGGGCAGCTACCTGATAGTCGCAGGCGTTGTAGCCGTAGGCCTCACAGCTGGTCTTGTTTCTGCCGAGGCACAGCACGGTCTGACCCAGCGAGAAGGAGAACATGCCCAGGCTGGCCAGCCTCAGCACCACGCACCTGCGGGGGCACCGTTCGGGGTGGTACCTGCACCCCATTATCCCCCAGCCCAGTCTCCTCCCAGCCTGCTCCAGTCCCAGCACCCTTCCCAAAGGACTGCCCCAGAAGCCGAGTCTCCAGACAGGTTACGAGACAAGGGTTCTGCTTTGGAACCGGTTTGGGAAACGCTGCTGCGTCTGGCTGTCCTTCCCCCAATGCAGCTTCTGATTCTTTTTTCAGGTCTTTTTCCTCGTGGTGCCGGGGCCACAACCCGGGCCTCGAACTTGCTAGTTCCAGCCCAGCGCAGCCACCCCACTTTCTCCTGCTGCCTGTCCATGTCCTTGCTCTCCGAGAGCGTCTCTAGGTAAAGGTGTGAGCGCGTGCCATGCAGAGCTGAGGGCCGGAAAACCATCGCGCACACATTTGCTGCAACGGTGGACACTTCCGGTGCCCATGTGCCCTGGGAAGCCCAGGAACTGTGGTGCTTCTGCCGAGGGAGGATGGGAGGCAGCGGTGGACAGGAGCCGATTTTTAACCTTTCACCCTTTTAGTAATAAGTGAAAGATTTATACGATCTGTGGAGAAACTTTCATCCTTTTAAGCATCTTGATTTTTTCCTTTCTTCTTAACCATGTGTGCATTTATAATATATTCAGAAAATAAAGTTTCGAGATGGGGGTGGTGGCTCACACCTGTAATCCCAGCCCTCTGGAGGCTGAGGCTGGAAGATCCTTGCAAGTTTGAGACCAGCCTGGGCTACAAAGTGAGCCCAAGGCCAGCCTGAACTGCATAGAGACCCTGTCTCAAAAAGACAGAAAAAAAAAAAAAAAAAAAAAAAGATGTATCAGACAGGTGCAGGAGCACTGCAAGTTTGAGCCTCGCCTGGGAAACTTAGCAATTCAGTGAGACCCTGTTTTAAAATAAAAAGGGCTAGGAATGTAGCACAGTATGAAGGCCTGAGTTCCAGCCCCAGCCCCAAAAGGGCAAGTTTCAAAGGAAATTACAGTCAGGAGAAGCAGGTAGGCAGGAAGAGAGCGGGGTAGAGGTGGCAGGAGGAGAAGAAAGCCACTGAGGGTTTCAGGGTGTGGGCAGCTTGGAGCAGAGCTAAGACCAAGTGCTGAGACGGGCAGGGCCAGGCCTGGGGTGCAGGAAGACTTGCATATGAACCTGTACCCTGAAAGTGTCGTGTGATTGACCTTGGCAGGGGCACTGTGCCCCCAAAGCTTTCCTGTCCCAGGGACGAGGGTGCTCGAGTGCACAGATCATAGAGGGGCTGACATGGTAAAGGGCTAAAGCCCTTTTGTGTCCCAGAGGCTGGCTTTCGTGACACCAGTTGCCAAGACTCCCTGCAAGACAGCCCCTTGCTCCTCCTTGGCACTTGGTCCACGCTGTGGCTTCCTCTGGTGGTGAGGACTGGAAGGCCTCAGACCTGGGCCCTGAGGCCAGTGTCCTAGGAGTGCCCGCCTGCTTGCCCTGTAAATGTGGGGGCCTCCCCACTTGGGACTGCTGCTGCCAGGTGACCACTAGGCCAGCAGCAAGACCCTTCCGCTGTGCCTACATGGCCCCCAAGGGGTGCTCACCAGATGAGGGTGAGGTTGACCTCAGTGCTTGGAGGGTAGTTCTCCAGCTGGACCAGGACCGTGAACAGAAGGGGACCCAGGAAATTGACCAGCGAGATGACCCCAGAGGGCAGGTATTGGAGCACCACGAACAGGGATTCCTGGGGAGCGATGGGAGGGCTCAGCCCTTTGAGGTGTGGTGAGGGGCAGGGCTGGGGTCTGCAAGCTCACAGCTGGGGCTGCCCACAGTGAGAGCCCATGTGACCTGGGCACCACTCACAATCAGGACGGCTCTGGCCTCTCTGAGCCCAGCTTCCTGCCTGGAGTGGACAGAGCCACGGTCTCCTCCCTCAGGCCAGGACTGAAGGAACATAATCCTTTTACCTCCTTGTTGTCCTGTGAGTACTTGGTGGCCCAGAAGATGGCGCTGATGGCCCCAGCCACCAGGAGTAGAATCAGGACGTTGATTCGCAGGTAGCTGAGCAGACGCCAGGCACGCTGGGCGGGAGTCTCCTGCTGCAGCCGCTGGCGGTGCCGCAGCTCCTCCAGGTACACCTGCGGCCGGGGCGGGGCCCTGCTGCGCTCACGCTGGCACGCACGCCTCTCACGCTGAGCCACGCTTGTGTGTTTCATGCCCCCACACTCGGTCCCAATGCTTGCACTCCCGCTTTACACTCACACATGTTCTTACACACACGCGCATACTATGTAGTCATGATGCTTCCACACTCAGTTCGCTCCCTCAGTAAAACGCCGGCACACAGGCACACGCCCGCACCCGGTCACGCCCACTCTTGCACACACCTTGAGCTCATTGCTGATCTCGTGCTTTTTGATGACGGCCGCCTCCCGCACGTGGATGCAGAAGTCCCAGGAGGAGAAGACCCTGGCGCTGAGGGGCACCTTGTAGTTGCGGTTCAGCCCCGACCTCTGCAGCAACCCCTTCACCGCCATCCTGGGGACAACAGCCTGGCTGTGGCCCCTCCCCTGGAGAGCCTTACCGAGCTGGGTCAGGGGCCTCTCTGCAGACATGGGGAGCGCCCTTCCCTGGGAGGGAAGACAGGGAGGCTGCGCGGGGGGCCAGCCAGGGTACAGGGCGTGCTCACCGCCTCAGGGTCCAACAGAAGCACAGCAGCAGGCAGGCCAGCGGGCACAGCAGGTAGGCCAGGCGGACGCTGTACGTGGAGCTGCTCTCGGGCCCCGCTTGGTACGCGCCGTAGAAGAGATAGGTGTTGTTGAAGGCCTGGGGACCATGATGAGGACGGCTGGGCATGGACCGAGTGCCAGGCCCCACGCTCAGCACTTGCCATGCGTAAACTCGTCACTCTCCTCACGAAAACCCCGTTAGGTGGGAATAGCCCCCTTTTATGGTGGTAGAGAGAGGTTGGGCTACTTGGTCACCCAGCTTTGAGGAGTCACCGGCAGGATTCAACACTGGTGACCACTCGATTGTTTCCTGGGATGAGATGCTTCTCCCAGGGGTCTCCTGTCCCTTGCACCTCCCATGGGACCCAAGGGCCACGGCTGTGCTGTGCAGTTGCCATGCCTCTCCCTGACCCCATCTCTACCCCCACCAGCCTGCGTTAAGATTTGGAGAGGTGGGATCCTCTTGGGGGGTCCCTCTCCCCTGGACCACTTACTCTGCCAGTTAAAACATTCCAGAGCCGGTTGTGGAACCTGGGAACGTGAGCCTGGGGCTGGTGGCTGCCGGGGCACTGCAGGGCTGCTGAGGAGGGGTGGAAAGGGAAGGGGTCCCAAGACTAAGTGACCCCAGGCCTCCCCATTCTGCTGCCCCGCCATGACAGTGTGCCAGGCCAAAGGTGGGGTCAAGGGAAGTCCAGGGCAGTCCAGTTGCCCAGAGGGTCCAGGGCAACTGGTCACTCACTGAAGTTCAGGCTGGGACTTGGGCCCGTGGGGCGGAGCCAGGCCAGGGGCACCAGCACAAAGCTGGCAGTCAGCAGCACGGTGAGCAGGTTGAGCAGCAGCAGGAAGCGGAGGAAGGTAAAGTAGGACCGGATGCCCGAGCCAAAGAGGCCTGTGTGAAAAGAGCCAGGCAATGAGGGCAGCAGTCAGGGCCCAGGCCGGGGCTCCAGGAGCCAGCCATGTGGTATGGGTGCCCGGGTGCCCAGGTGCCCAGCAAGACTGGCAATGCCTCTGAGGGCCACCAGAGGGCGCTACCACCCACTGAGGTTGGCATCAGACTTGGGGCTGTGCCAACAGCACAGGGGAGCTGGTGAGTGGGAAGGTGCCCACCTGCCTTTCCAAGCTGGGCAGTGGGACTCCAGAGAGGAGAGATGGGGAGCTGGGGACCTACCCCCGATCTCGTACAGCGCCCCCTTCCAGAGCCTGAAGCCCCTGGCAAGCCGCCCTGCTGCCTCCCTCAGACGCTGTCCAGTGGTCTGCTGCCTTTGTTGCCACCGCTGCCAGCATGTGGTCTCCACGTCCTCAGGCTCCCGAATCTGCCTGGGATGGGGTGCGATGGGATGGCCCTCAGCCACTCCTCAGCCCCAGCGCCCTGGGGCCGGCAGATGGTGGCACGGGCCAGGGCCCAGATCCCGCTGTGCGTCTCCAGGGGTCCTGACCCCACCACCTGGCCCCAGCCTGTGCTCCTGCTGGGCACCCACCGGATGAGGCGCTTGTCCATCATGCTGTAGGGCAGCGAGCGCAGGGGCTCCCGGGAAGCACGCAGCCACTCCGTCTCCTGCTCCCAGAGCTCCTCACACTCCGGCGGGGGGCCTGGCCCCCTTGGGGTCTGTCCCGACTGTGCTGACCACTGGTGCCACATCCCAGCACAGGTTCAGCCTCTGCTCTCAGGGGGGACCAGGGACATGGGCTACCAGGTGGGCAGCTGCAAGGTCTTGGTCCTGATGTGCCCAGAAAAGTAATGAAAAGCAAATCCTGCTGGAGTAGGGGTCCAGTCGTGCTACACACCTCAGCACTGACACAAGGCCAGGGTCTCAGTCCCCATCATACAGGGTGTTGGGAGCTGGGGCTGTCACAGGCACAGTCGCCTGTGGCCACAGGCTTTGGGGGTCATCCTTTGTTTTTGGCTTTTTGAGACGGGGTCTTGCTATGCAGTTCAGGCCAGCCTTGAATTTACTTTAGCGCCCAGGCTGACCTCGAACTTGTAGAAGTCCTCCTGCCTCAGCCCTGAGTGTGGGATTACAGGTACGCGCTCCCACACCTGGCCTGGGGTAACCCTTTGGAAGAACACAATTCCCATTCTCCCTGTGCCCAATCCCTGCCTGGGAAAACACCTGGCCCCAAAGCCTGGACATTTCCTAGGACCACATATCCTGCACCAAGCACCTCAGCCTTGGAGGTGCTGGGGCTCCCTTTGTGTCTTCCTTCTTGTGGCCCAGTGCCCCAGACCAGGCTGATCACTTAGGTTCCCTCCTGGGACCCAGATGAGCAGGCGTGGCCACAGCTCCACCATGGGAAAAGGAAGAGACCCCAGTGGCGCCCTAGCAGCTGCTAAGAATTCTCTCACCTCCCCTGCCCTCCACTCCTCCAGCCCAGGCCCTCAGGTCCTCTGCTCGCTTCATCCAGCTCACCTGGGGACCAAGGCACCAGGCTCCTGCAGGAGCCCCCTTCTGGGGCCAGCAGCCACCAAGGCAGATGGGACTGAGTGAGCTAGGGTGGGTCACATGACAGGAAACCAGGCCTTCCCCGAAGTTTCCTCTGCTCTGAGGCCAAGTGGCACTTCCTGCAGGCTGCGGGGGCGTGGGGGCGCAGGTGAGGCCTGTGCCTGCAGTCTCCAAGGCTTGTGCCCGCTGGGCTGGGGTCTACCTTCCCCCACCTGTGGGGTCCCACAGGCTTCAGGTCTGTGGTGTGGCTGAGTCCCCAGCCCTGGCTCCTCCTGACCTGGTGGCCTGGCCCTGGTGGGGGAGGGTGGTGGGATGCAGGGTGCACCCCTTATCTCTCTTCAGCAGGTCGCTCCAGGGAGTGCGATAGTGAAATATGGTCCCCCACTGCATCGGCTGCTTGGTGCTCAAAGCCAGTTATTTCTGAACTTCCCGCCTCTGTGGCCCGTGGCCCCTTCCGCGCTCACACCAGGCCCCATTGTCAGTACTCAGGGAGGGGCCCCATCCCATGCTTGACATTTAGGAACCCTGTCGGCCAGTTCCTTGTCCTTGGGTCCCCTGGGAGGCTTTGCAGTCCAGCCTCCCTGCTCGATGTCCACCTCCTTTAGGGCTAGGTCATCCCAGTTCCAAATTCTCCTGGTGCTTTTCTGCGTCCCATGCCTCCTGGTTTCCAGGTCTTGCTATGCAAACTTGGCGCTGGTGCTGGGCACACAGTGGGTTGGGAGAGCAGGGCAGAGTCACAGTGTATGGGTCAGCAGACATGACATGTGCTCCACCTGGAGAGGTGGCTTTCCCGTCGAGCCTGGGGTCAGGCAAGGCCAGGGTGGGTATGCACAGACGGGCACTGTGTGCCAACGGACCGTGCAGTGGCAGAGGCTGGAAAGGCTGGAACTTCACACCAAGGTACAGAGAAGCAGCTAAGGTCCCCTGCTTAAGGACATACTTATGGATGCAAAGAAACGGGGACCCTGGCTCCTCCATCCACATCCGGCTTCAAGGCCCAGACCCTGTTCCTGCAGCTCGTGGTGCCCACAACTGCAGCGTGGTTTTCCTCCAATTCTCCTCGAGGGTCCTGACCTCCCCTCTGCTTCCTGCTCAGTCACCCGGCCTGCCTCAGGTCCTCTCCCTGTCCTCAGGTCCTTGGTGGCATGGGAGGTCTCCAAAGCGTGTCCTCGCAGGGCTGTCAGGAGACTAGGGCTCCTGCTCTGGCTGGCGGCGCCCTGCAGGCCGAGGCATGTCCCGGCCTCGGTTTTTCTATCTGTGAAATGGGACCCATGCCTGTCTCCGAACTGGTGGGGAGCGATAGGGGACAGCAACAAAGCTTCGGTCTGCTCTCTGCGTGGCCCCTCCTCCCCACCTGGCACACAGGAAGCCCTAGACTCCTGCTAGATAAACAGCTCAAAGCGCGCCTCAGAGCCGCGCCCGCAGGAGGGGCAGATAACTGGGCGGGCGAGGCCTGGGAGGAAGGAGTTGCCCAAGCCCGGCGCGGAAGGGCTCGTGCTCGGTCGCTTTGCGGCGGCATCTCCTTCGGCAGCCCCGGAGCCCAGGACGTGGGGAGATCCGGAGTTACTGTCCCGTTTTGAAACTTGGGGAAATTGAGTCTCACAAAACTCCAGGGGCTTCCACCGGAGACCGCGTAGACCCGGCCCCTAGCGTACGCGGGGTCCAGGTGCGAGGCAGCCGGCGGGCACCGGGCCGCGGCCGGGGCAGGGGCGGGGCCGCCGCGGGTCACGTGACCAGCGGGCGCCCCCACGTGGGTGGGCGGTGCGGTACCCTCCGCCCGGCCGTGGCCCCCGGCCCTTGCTCGGTCCCAGCAGGCAGCATTGCTGGGGCGGAGAAACCCGGACGGCAGCTCCCGGCCCGTCCTCCCGGCGCCTCCCAGGTGAGCGGCCGGGTCCCCTCGGGGTTCCCACCGTCTTCTCGGGGCCTCTTGGTGTCCAAGTTCCCTGCCGGGCTTGCCGCGGAGGACTGGGGGTGGGGGACTGGCCGGAGGCTCCAGGGGGACCCTCGGCGCGAGGCTTCGTGCTGCCCTTCCCGGTAGCCTCGGCTGGCCCCTCCCCACCTGGCTCAGGAATGCTGCACCCCGGAAACTCCGGCGCCTCGGAAACTCGCCAGCCTGGCCTCGCCTGGGGCTGCAGGGGCTGCGGTTCTTGCCCGCTTCAGTCCTTGGTGCCGGGGAGCCGCAGATCCCAGGCTTCAGCCTCCTGGCACCTCGCATGCCCGGGGGAGGGGTCCCCCCTCAGCCCGGCCGGCCTCCTTGCCGAGCCAGCTCCAGGCTGGGCCTCCCCTCCCCAGGGCAGGGGCTTGGATTGGTAATCAGGGTCTGTGGGCACCTTCCCACGTCCAGGGGACTCCCCGAAAAGGAGCCAACTGTCCTTGGGCTGAGGGCAGTGGCGTCGGAGGGTCCGCCAACCAGGGTCCTGTTTTGGTAGAGTTCTGCAGGGGTGTGTTGGGGGCGGCTGGTGGCCGCACCCCATCCCATGGGGCTAGCTAGGCCCGAGGCTGAGCCCCGGACAAAGCGCTGTGGTTCCAGTGTTGCCTTCTGACCCAGCGCCAGCACAAAGGGGCACTGTTCAGGCCCAGCCCCCACCCCCGGCCTCTGTGCTGCGCTGGCTGGCGGGGAGGACGTCCGTGCGCCGTCCCTCCCGGGGAGTGAAGACCTTGGTGTGCTGTGTGTGGTGGGGAAACTTTGCTGCTTCTGCGGGCTGGCGAAAGGGCTCAGGGGAAAGGAAGCGCTGTGGGGTCACAGGGCAGCGCAGGCGAAGGCAGCTACTGTGACCTTTCTCTAACAGGGAGGGGCCCTAGGACCGTGCCCTGGGAATAGGGGTCTCAAAAGGTCAGTGTGGGAGCTAGCGCCCCATTCCCATTTCCCAGGGACTGGAGCCGGGGAGGAAGCCGAGGAAGCCAAGGGAGCTGCGGATCCCACACCCTTCCTCTTCCCCTCCCCTTCCCTCTCCTCGGGGTCTCCAGGAGTGAGTGTTGGGCTGTGGGTGGGGGCGGGGTGGGAGTGTAGGTAGCCTGGGCCCCCATGGCGTGGCTGCTAGGGTGTGTGCCACACAGGGCTGTGTCCCTGCCTTGTCAGATGGGCTACAGGAGGCTCCAGAGGCTGTGTCCAGGCTGGGAGCTGCCCTAGGTCTGCAGTTGTGCTGGGTGTGGACTGCAGTCATGGCCCAGTCACTGGCTTTGGTTCTCCACGACCCTGAGATCCCCGGGGACCATGAGTAAGTGCTCTGGGGCTGGTGGGCTGGCCAGAGCCACCCCATCTTGGCCTGCTGGGAGGGGGTGGGCTGCAGGGCCGAGGCTGAGACTGCTTCCCATAACTGCTCCTCCTGCCTCTCAGCAGCCCCGAGTTCAGCCCCTGTGAGGAGAGTGAGGTGCATGACTCCTTCCACCAACTCATTCAAGAGCAGAGCCTGCGTGTGGCCGAGGAGGGCCTGGAGCTGCGGCAGGTGGTGGGAGACCCGGGGGCTGCAGGTGAGTGGGCGCATGCACTGCGGAAGGGTGGCGAGCAGCCCTGGTGATGGACGTGGTAATGGATGTGGCCCGGAAGGGCGGCCAGAAGCCCGGGTAATGGATGTCCTTCCTTCCTAGCCAGTGCTCACCAGGTGCTGCTGGGAGCCGCGAGTGGCCCGGTCTACAGCACGGCCACGCTCAGCATCCTGGCCAGCATGCCCAGCCGCACCATTGGTGAGCGCGCCCCCTGCCCTCGCCCTGCCTTCCCCCGCAGCCTGAGCTGGCCTGGGGTTTCCTCGGGGCGCCTGTGCACCTTGGCTCGTGTGCCCCCCCCACTCCTGCTGCCCAGGCCCCCCGGCACAGCCCCGTGCTGGCTTCTAGAAATGACTCCAGAGTCCTCCTCCCAGGGGTAAAAATAGGTTCCTGGGAATGCAGTGGAACCAGGGGGTGGGGAGGAGGCTGGGCCCCCGAGAGCCCGGGCCTGGCCTGGCCCTGCCACCCGCCCCGTCTTCCCAGGCCGCAGCCGTGGGGCCATCATCTCCCAGTACTACAACCGCACGGTCCAGCTTCGGCGCAGGAGCAGCCGGCCTCCGCTGGGGCCTCTGGTGTGCTCAGCCCGGCCCAGCCTGCGCCTTTACGACCTGGAGCTGGACCCCGCGGCCCTGCAGGAGGAGGGTGAGTGAGCCAACCTTGGCCAGCCATGAGCTTCAGTGCAAGCCTCTGCCTGCAAGGGGGAGAGGGGAGGGGATGGGAGTTGGGGCCCAGGTGGTGTGGCTGGGCGTGGCAGAGCCGGGAAGCCCCTCCTCCTATGGTTGCTGGGAGGTTGGTTTTGAAGCCTGTGAGAGCTTGCTGGGCGTCCAATGCGCATGTTCATTCTGGACATTCTGGACATTCTGGAGTGTTGACCTGTGGCCCACATCAGGCAGGGCTTTGGCATGCAATGGTGGCCAGAAGACCTGCAGTTCTCACGTCGATTACCGTGTGCCAGTGAGACAGACACGAGTCAGATGAACGCATAGTTAGATGGCTACAGCTGAGATAAGAGTAGCTGGGAAAGAGACCCTGCAAAAGAGCCTCCTGAGAACTATTGTAGCTAGAGGAGAGAGTGACTAGAGCAGATGGGGTGTGTGCAAAGGCCCTGAGGCAGCCAGTGCCAGGCTTGTCTGAGCGGCTCAGAAGCCATTGGGAAGGTGCTGGGCAGCAGGGGAGAGCACCGCTGTAGGGGGTGTTGGGGCAGTGCATGGTCGTGTGGGTTTTGGAGCCAGAGTAAATGTTCCAGTTTCCCTGTTTAGTTTTCCACACAGGCTTCGTTGTAGCTTCTTGGGGGTCATTTCTTATCTGTAAAATTGGGGTTAAAGCAGCACCCGCCTCCAGCATGGGTGCAGAGGGAAAGGGAAGCCCTCTCCATGCTTCCAGGCCCGGAGCTTGGTGAGGATGGGCCGTGGTCTGATTGATCTCTGGCCTGTGTGGCCTTGTCTGCTGTGCTTGGCCTGCTGGGGACCTGGTAAAGGAGGGCTCACTCCTCTGGGTCCCGGTACGGTTGGTGTTGAGGACCCAGGGTGCCCTCCTTGGGCCTCCTGAGCACAGGGCCTTGCCCTTCTGCACTCCCTGGGGTACCTGATGGAGATGGGAGGAGGGGCTGGGGCCCAGCAGATGGGGGCAGGGAGGAAGGGCTGCTGGGTAGAGCAGGGTGTGAGCAGGGGCCTGGGTGCTGGCTTCAGCGAGATGGGCAGGGGGAGCCCTCTGGGTGCTGTCCAGGCCCGGCCAGGGTGTCGGGAGGGTGGCGGCTCCAGCAGGAGGGTGCTGGGCCTCACTGGGCACTGACTGACCTCCTCCCTCTGCAGAGAAGCGGAGCCTCCTGGTGAAGGAGCTGCAGGGCCTGTCGGCGGCCCAGCGGAACCACATGCTCCGGGGGATGCCCGTGAGCCTGCAGGAGAGGCGCTTCCTGCGGTGGGTACCTTGAGTCCTCCTGCGTCCCTGACACCCACTTCCTGGGCTGGGCGGGGCTGGGTAGCTGGGGAGAAGGGTCCCAAGGCTGTGGGTCAGTGGCCTCAGGAGGGTTGCCTTTGTCCCCAGAGAGAAGAGCTGCATCCCAAGGGGGAAGCGGAGGGGCCACCGGGGCCGTGATGGATTCTTCTACTGCAGCCAGCTCCGCTACACCTGTGCCCTGGTAGGAGCCGGGACAGTGCGGGGAGGGGGACGGGGTGTGCAGGATGGGTGGCCTGCGGGTGACCATCCTGTCGTCCTAGCCCTCAGGGCCTCCCCCTGCTGTCCCCGCAGGCCCTGCACGGCCTGGGACTGGTGCTGCTCACCCGCCTGCACGCCTTGAAACCCTGGCGCTACGCCCTGAAGCAGATCGGGGGCCAGTTCGGTTCCAGCGTGCTCTCCTACTTCCTGTTCCTCAAGACCCTGCTGCTCTTCAACGCACTGCTGCTGCTGCCGCTGGTGGCCTTCCTGGTGGCAGTGCAGGCGGCCTTCCCCCCTGAGGCGCGCCCTGTGCCCGCCTGCACGGGACTGGAGCTCCTCACAGGCGGGGTGAGGAGTCCCACAGGCCGCCGTGCACTCCTGCTCAGCTGCCCTTAGCTGTTCCCAGGCGCCCCGGTGGGGAGGCAGGGAGGAGGATGGGGAGCAGCCAGCCCCTGACCCGGCCTGGCCTCTCGCAGGGCTGCTTCACCCACACCGTCATGTACTACGGCTACTACCGTAATACCACGCTGAACGCGCCGTGCGGCTCGCCGCCGTGTGGCCCTAGGGCGGGCAGCCTGCCGTACAGCATGCCCCTGGCTTACCTCTTCACTGTGGGCGCAGCCTTCTTCTTCACCTGCCTCACCCTGGTGTACAGGTACTGCCACAGGCCCTGCCCTGAGCCCTCCCGCCCGTCCGTCCATTTGCCACCCGTCTGTGCGTTCACCTCCGATCCACGCTTCCCTCGTCCATCCAGCCATCCTCCATCTGTCCACCCATCTCTTCGTGTCTTTGCATCTGCTCACCTGTGTGTACACAGGGGGGCCACCTTTCCAGCCACCCCCCTTTACCCACGCACGTCTGTCCATCCTCTGTCCGCCTGCCCGTGCACTCACAGTGTTTGCTGTGTCACCTCGGGGCAGGGAGGTTCTCAGGGGTCACGCCCGAGTCAGAGAAGCTTGCTGGTCCTAGGAGAACACAGCAGTGAATGGCCAGGGCCGCCCGGACCCTGGAGGTGTCTGTCCAGGGCTTACAGCAGCAGTGGGATAGGGAGGTTGAGTGAGTGGGCAGGAAAGAAGAGGGTGTGGTGCTGTGGTCATGGGATGTGCAATGCAAAGACCCTGAGCTGAGCCCAGCGTTTGCCAGACTACATCTGGTGGAAGTGGCCAGCTGTGCCAGCACCAGTGATGCCTGGGCCCATCCTGCTGGTCTAGAGAGGTTGAGGTCCACGCCAGGAGGGTGCGGGTGCAGGGCTGACACGTCTTCTCCCTTTGTGTCTGTGCCCTTGGGTCCCTCATTTACTACCCTGCTCTTCGTGTTCCTAGCATGTCCCACGCTTTTGGGGAGAGCTACCGGGTGGGCAGCACCAAGGGTGTCCACGCCATCACTGTGTTTTGCTCCTGGGACTACAAGGTGACTCACAAGTGGGCCTCCCGCCTCCAGAGGGACAACATCCGCACCCAGCTGAAGGTGAGCGGCTGCCCGGCCCCCGGCCACAGCTGATGCTTAGCTGTCTGCAGGGAGGGAGGGCATGGTCTGCCAGCTGGCCTCAAGGTCACAGCCAGCCGGGCTGGTCTGGGCTTTTGTGGCAGCTCTGGTGGGAGGCGGGCGGCCGTTCTCTGTACCTCGGGCGCCGCTGGTCAGCCAGAGGCTCCACATGCCCGGGACAGGCCGAGGGCGGGGTCTGGCCCTGGGGACCTGCAGGGCGGCACTGTGACAGGGGCTGCAGCTCTCTGTGGGGGGCGAGGAGGGGGCTGGGCAGCTGCTGCCCTGGTTCACGCCTGCGTGTCGGGTATGGGTGTCCTATGGGTCCGCTGCATCCCACGGAGCTGGTGACGGGCAGTGCTGCCCCGCAGGAGCTGCTGGCTGAGTGGCAACTGCGCAGGGCTTCCCGGACAGTGTGCGGGCGGCTGCGGCAGGCGACCGTGCTGGCCGTGGTGTGGCTGCTGTGCCTGGGGGCTGCACTGGGCTGCGTGGTGGCCGTCTTCACCTTCTCGGAGGTCACAATCCAGGTGCGGCAGGGGCTGGTGAGGGAGGGGGTCCGGCTGTCCCTAGGGGAACATGTCCCAATAACTCTGGCGTCAGCCAGGGTCGAACCCCTCCAACCAGCTGGGCTGCAGCCACTCGCCTCCCCCCACCCCTCCCCGTTTTGGTTCTACTCCTGCTTCCTGTGCAGTTTGAAGCTAGGCTGGCGTAGGCTTGGCTAAAGGGAGATGGGGGTGTGGGCTCCCTGCCTCCCTCCCTCTCCCTGGGGCCTTCCCTGGGTCCCTGGGTCCACTTTGAGGTAGGCTGCCCTTGGTGACCGCAGCCCTGCCTGCTCCCCCGCAGAGCCCCGTGGTGGCCGGCCAGGAGGCCGGGCTGCTGGTCCTGCCCGTGGGTGTTTCCCTCCTCAACCTGGGCGCCCCTTACCTGTTCCGTGGCCTGGCCACCCTGGAGCAGCATGACTCCCCAGTGCTGGAGGTGTACGTGGCCATCTGCAGGTGTGCGGTCGAGCTGTGCTGTGGTGTGGGGATCCCTAGCAGCCCCCAGCACCCCTCCTTCAGCCTCTGTGTGCCTCGCCCCACACAGGAACCTGGTCCTCAAGATGGCCATCCTGGGCGTGCTCTGCTACCACTGGCTGGGCCGCAGGGTGGCCACCCTGCAGGGCGGGTGCTGGGAGGACTTCGTGGGCCAGGAGCTGTACCGGTTCCTGGTGATGGACTTCATCTTCGCGCTTCTGGACTCACTTTTGGGGGAGCTGGGGTGGAGGTGAGAGGTCCAGGGGTCGGGTTGGCTCCACCCCCCACATCCTCCCCAGCGCCCCTGGAAAGGGCAGGGCTGCCCCCCCCCCCACGGGCACGTCAGAATCCTGCCCTCCCAGGGCTGCAGGTTGTTAGCCCCAGGAGATGGTTTGGGGTGGAGCAGGTCTGTAGCTGGTCCTGACGCACCTTGGAAGTAGCTCAGGTGCCTCCCCTGGCCTCAGCCTCGGCTCAGTCAGGGAGAGAGCGAGCGAATGGGGGCCAGGGAGGAAGCAGAGGTGTGCAGAGTGGGGTGAGTGGGCTGCAGCGGGTCTGCTGAGTGTGTTTTATGTCCTCCTGTGTTTTCTTTAAAAACGTGTGAGTTTGCTAATGATTTACAGTAAGGCTTTTAGAGAGTAGGGCGGCCTTTGAAGCTGCCCCTGTGTGACCAGTCAGCTGTGTCCACTGCTCAGAAGGAAGGCTGGGGGGGTATGCTGACTGCAGTGCCCAGCCTTTGGGTGGCCCGAAGCGGCCCTTGTCTGTCCTGACATCAGGGTACCTGTGCACGAAGTGAGTGGCCGGCATGGGTGCCTTCACAGGTGGGGCCGAGGGTCTGTCCCAAGTGGCCAGTGTCACCCTCTTCTCCTCAGGCTCATCTTGGAGAAGAGACTCCGGAGGCGGAAGCCTGAGTTTGACATCGCGAAGAACGTGCTGGACCTCATTTACGGGCAGACCCTGACCTGGTGAGGGCTCCACCCGCCCTTGCCTGGAAGCAGCCAGAAGCCGAGCCTGTGGGCGGTGTCCTGTCCACTGGCCGGGGAGGAGTGTGCTGACTGTCCCTGGCTGTGTGTGGCCTTCTCAGGTTGGGTGTCCTCTTTTCGCCCCTGCTGCCTGCCGTGCAGATCCTCAGGCTGCTGGTCCTCTTCCAGGTCAAGAAGGTAGTGCCTCCGGGGCAGCCCTCCAGCCCCGCCTGGGTCCCTGTCTGGGGCAGGCTGCGCCCCCTCAGTGGTGCGCTCAGGGTGGGGAGCCTGGGACCTTGGCCCATGCCCCGGCCTCCCCTCCTCGGCTCCAGGGAGGGGCCAGTGTTCTCGGGGGCTGTGGAGGTGACGTGGGGGAGGTGTTGGGTGCAGAGCCAGGCAGTGTCGGCAGGACTGAGCAGCAGCCCATGAGTGGCTGGGCCCTGGGCAGCCACACCCACGTGCCTCAGTCTCCTCTGTGAAGAGGCCCTTTGCTGCCTGTGCGCAGGCTCTGAGGTCACCTTGCTGTGGCTGCTGGGGTTCCTGGGTGAGCCGGGTGAGGTCCTGAGTCCTTGTCCTGGGCTCCAACCTCAGGGCAGCCCCAGCCTGCTCCCTTGGCTTCCTGGAGGTCCTGGGAAGGGGCCCGCAGGGCTGCGGGGGTGGCTGTGGCAGCAGCGGCACAGCGCAGCTTTGTCCCCAGGTGAGCCTGCTGGCGAACTGCCAGGCGCCGCGCAGGCCCTGGCTGGCCTCGCACATGAGCACTGTGTTCCTCACCCTGCTCTGCTTCCCCTCCTTCCTGGGCGCCGCCATCTTCCTGTGCTACGCCGTGTGGCAGTGAGTCTCGGGAGGGGTGCAGGCACCGGGCGGGCAGCAGCGCGCTGCTCCCTGTTCCACGTGGGTTCGGTGGGGCAGTGCGTGAGGGCCTGGGGTGGGGACTGGGAGGAGCCTGGGAGCGGGGCCGCGGCACTGAGGTCCTGGCCCCTTTCCCAGGGTGAAGCCCTCGGACAGCTGCGGGCCCTTCCGGACCCTGAGCACCATGTACCAGGCGGGCACCGTGTGGGTGCGACACCTGGAGCAGGCCGGCCCCGGGGCCCAGTGGCTGTCCTGGCTGCGCCGCTACCTGGTGGAGAACACCTTCTTCCTCTTCTTGGCGTCGGCCCTGCTGATGTGAGTTCTGGGCGGGCTGGGGACCTCCAGACCGAAGACCGCTGGGACAGGCGCCAGCCTGATGGCTGTCTCCCACAGGGCGGTCATCTACCTCAACATCCAGGTGGTCAAAGGCCAGAGGAAGGTCATCTGCCTCCTCAAGGAGCAGATCCGCAACGTGAGTGCCTTCTCCTTCCCCGGCTCCTGCCAGGCGCCCGAGGGAAGCACAGTCTAGGGGCGTGGGGCCTGCGGTGCAGACAGGCCCGTGAGAATTCTGGGACACTGGACTTCTGGGAGACCATGCTGGAACATGGACCGTGGCGAGTACCCTCATTTGACAGATAGGTGGAGATTTGACAGATAGGTGGAGCGAAGTGGAAAGGGTTGGGATTTCTTTAAATGTTTAAAACTTACTTATTCTTCTGGCTTTGGTATTGGGGGTTAAACCTATGACCTTCCCCATGTGCTAGGAGAGTGCCAGGCAAGTGAGCCACACTCCAGCCTCTTTTTTGTTTTTTTGGTACCAGGGACTGAACTCATGTGCTTGTGCTTGCCAGGCAGGCTCTTGTGCCACTGAGCTAAAACTCTGGCCCTTTTTAACGAGGTCTTGCTGTGTAGTTCGTGAACTTTGAACTATGCAGCCCAGGCTGGCCTCCAATTTGTGGTGATCCTCCTGCTTCAGTCTCCCAAGGGTTGGGGTTACAGGTGTGCAGCCACCACGCCCAGTTGAAAAGGTTTTTTTTTTTTTTTTTTTTTTCCAGAAGAGGAGGTAACACTTTGTACAGTGCGGTGGCTTAGGACACCTCTCCCAGGGTAATCCACTTCACTGTCCTGGGTGCCACATTCTGAGCTGGACACGAGGGCACAGTGCGGACCTGGCCTTCCCTGGGCTTTGTGCCCACATGTGTGGGCAGCTGTTAGGTGGGAATGGAGGCTCCAGCGCCACCCATGCCCACCTCAGCACCCCGGCGGGGTCCTTTCCTTCTGTCCTGTGCATTTGGCTCCTGGAGTGTTTCTCCGCAGGGCGGGTCAGGGACTCTTCCCTGCCTGGCTGCAGGTCCTGGTGGTCTGGGGCTGGTGTCTGCTGCAGGCGGGTGCTGGAAGGCTGTCTTGATGCTGCGGCAGGCAGTGTGGAGAGTGCTGGGAGGGTGATCCTGGCTCTGCCCTTACTTCCCTGGGGTTGCAAAGACCACTGGCCAGGCTGACCCGGGCCATGGTGCCCCTGGGGCCCAGCAGACGCAGACTCGGTCTGTCAGCGGTAGCTCGCTGGGAGGAGGAAAGCGGTGTTGCTGTGCAGCCTGCGCCGCTCCTCGGCGTCCTCTGCAGCCTTCCTGGCCCGAGCTCGGTCACTAGGGACCCAGAGCCTGGTCCCTGTGCTTCAGCAGAAAGAGGCCCCGCCAAGCAGATCCTGTGCAGACGCTGCATGCCGCTCACTTGACCTGAAGGGCGGGAAGGGCACGGGCCCAGAGAGCTCCGTTCCGTGGCAGAGGCTGGGGCGCAGGCTGCCCATCACTGTCCACGGGGCTGTGACCTCAGGGTCCTCCCGTGACAGGGGCAGGAGGCTTGGGGTTGTGATGTTGGGACAAGACGCCCCCTCAGCCGCTGCTGGCTTCAAAGAGGAGGAAGGGGGTGTGAGCCGGACTGGCTGTCCCCTAGGAAGTGGAAAGGCCGGAAGCCGGTGGTCCCTGCGGGCTGCTTGGAGAACTGCAGCCCTGCCAGACCTGAGGGTCCTCTGACCTTCAGACCTGAAGCTGAGGGTGTGATGTTTTAAGCCATTAAATTGTATAAGAGTATGTGACAGCAACCACAAGAAACAGACACAAGCCGGCATGTGGTGCATGCCTGTAATCCCAGCACTTGGGAGGCTGAGGCAGGAGGATTGTTGTGAGTTTGAGACCAGCCTGGGCTGCAAAGTGAGCTCAAGGCCTGCCTGAACTACAGAGTGAGACCCTGTCTCAAAAGAGACAGAACAGAAACATACACAAACTCCCCAGCTTGTATTATCACCCTTTGTCAGATGGTGGCACTCAGGGCAGAAAGCAGGCAGATTGCCCAAGACACAGGTTGTAAGTGGCAGGGCCAGTTTGACATTTGAGTGGAGCTGGCTCTGGGCCCTCTCTAGCTGAGCACATTTCTCTTTTCACTCTGGACACTAGGAAGCTTAAAGTGACAAATATATCCACTTCCTGTTTTTTTTTCTCCTTGACTTAACTTTTTTGCCACTTGTGACATTGAACATTGCTCGTCAGCTCCCCCTTACACTGTGGAACAGGCTGGCTCTGCAGGACCAGGAGATGGTCAGTTCTGTTTTCTGTTCCGGCCTTTCTAGGAGGGGGAGGACAAAATCTTCTTGATCAACAGGCTTCACGCTGTCTATGAGAGGAAGGAGAGGAGCAGGTAAAAGGCCATGGAAGGGCTGAGGCCTGTGTGGCTGGATGGGGCCAGGGCCGGGCTGGCAGCCTCTCTCTGGGACCCTGTCTCCAGTGGACGGGGAGGAAGCTGCCGGTGGTGGGGAGGAGAGCGCAGAGGTGAAGGAGTGCTGCCCCTCTTGGGAACAACTCCCCGCTTGCCTTTCTGCCCGCACGGTGCCGACTGCTCCCTGAGGTGGAGGCTGCCATGGGAGACGGCACTGCCTGGCTGGCTGGAGGCATGGTGGGGTCCCCGCTGATCTCCATCTCTGGCAGGGCTGGCAGAGCCGTGGAGGCTGAGGCAGCTGCCCTGGTCATGGATGCTGGGGACACATGATGGGACAGCAAGGAGCCGTCTAACCCTCCGCCACCACCCTCAGTGCCATGGACCTGCGGGCAGAGCCATGGACCTGAGGCCCCCGCCAGACGCACGGTGCAGTGGTGCAGTGACACATCTAGCCTGCAGCCGGGCCCAGATGGAGATGGAGGGGTGGGCAGGTCGGCTTGGTTCCTCACAGACGCTCCCTCCCCTGCCTGGCACTGCCCTGCCCTGGCCTGCTCAGGAATGTTATTTATTCCAATTAAATGGATTTTGCAAAATGGGTTTTGTTGGGAGCTGAGCCTGCCTGCAGCACCTCTCACTGGGGACACAGCTGTGGGGACACAGCCAGGGGCGGAGCCCCGGAGGCTGGCCAGAGGGGCTTGGGCTTGTGTGGGCAGAGGGGCAGCAGGCCAGCCAGCAGGTGATGCCTGCTTACTGGGGCGCAGTGGGGGAGGCAGGTTTAGTGAAGGGCTCTGTGGGGATAAGGTAAGGGGAAAGAAGCCAGCAGGCAGATGGCCTGGAGGGGGCAGGGCCTGCTGAGATGCCTGGGGTCTGGCCTGGGCTGAGGTAGGAGCTTGTGAGATGCTGTGAATTGGGGGCAGCGGGAAATGGGTACAGGGAGGAGGACAGCTTGTTCTCACACCAAGAGGGTGGTGGGCCCCACCATTCACCCCAAGTGGAAGGACGTGTGCTGCCGTTGGCTGTGCCTCCCAGTGACCTGGCCCTGCTGGGGACAGTCTGGGGCACTCTTGAGTGTTGTAGACATCTAGAGGCAGATGCTGTCGGTTGACACAGCCTTGGTGTTCGCCAGCGTACACCGGACTTTTGTGGGCCTGCTGCTGGTCCTGGCGTCGCTGGTGCAGGGTGAAGCCGAGCAGGCAGTCCAGAGAGTGAGCCGCTGACCTGCGCCTTGGAGCCAGGCTCACTCGATGCCCTCCTCTCTGGTGGCGGCTATGCCAGGGTCACTGCGGTGTCTTCAGTCTTGGTCTGTGTAAGCTGCGTCAACTCCACGGGAGCAGGACAGAAGCAGAACCCTCACGGGGAGTTTTGTAGACCTGTTTGCCCAGCCAGGCTGTAGCTCCCAGCGACTTCCTCCACTGGCATCTGGGTGTTGCTGAGGGACAGCGCGGGGGCTTTCACACCCACATCAGCTGGCAGCGGAGGGGGTCCTGATGAGGGAGCACACTGAGGTCCCCGGAGCCTCCTGTGTCCGCCTGTCAGGGCCTCCCTTTTAAACTTGCTGGCGTCCAGTTCTGTCTTTGGTTGGTTCTGTTCCTGGATCCATAGTGGGGCCTTCAGATCCCTTGCAAAACCATGCGCCTGCCTCTTCAGAGCCAGCCGGTGTGGTGCTGGGAAGCTGGGCAGCCCTGTGGCTTGGACTAGCCGGCTGGCTCTCGGTGTGCTCTGACCTAACTGGGGCCCCTCACCTCGTGGGGCCACGGCTGCAAACGGCAGTTCCTGGAAGCACTCAGCCCCATACCAGCACAGGTGTTTCTCCTTTTTTTTTGTGATGCCAAGGATGGAACCCAGCACCTTTTGCATGGTAGGCAAGCACTTGGACACTGAGCTACACCCCTAGCCCCTGCACTTCAAGTTTTCCTTTACAAAGAAAGGAAGGCTGGCTAAGTGCCAGGTGAGATCAGCTCAAGCCTCAGAAGCTGCAGGTTGCTTTTTTGGGGGCAGGTGACAGTGGCGTGCGTTTGGCTCAGTGGTGAGGCTCTGCTGTGCTGCTGCTGCCCAGTGGCACCCACAGGAGACGTGGAACACTGGTGCCTCACTGCGTGAGGTGGTGCCCAGGACTGGGCTTCCAAACAGTTCCCAGGAACTTAACACTGGTCATGGCCAAGCTTTGCCCACCGATGGTCACAGCACAGCCCATCAAGTTGGAGGCCACACAGGGCGCCTGCAAATGTGCTCCTGGTTTCTCAGCAGCTGCAGAGCTGGGCTCACTGGCCAGTCACGTTCCAAGTGTGGCAGCAGAACTCCAGCATGGCACAGCTGGAAACTTACGTGCGTGTTGCCACCGTGATTCTGTGTTGGTTTCCTTGGTGCATCAAAAGGTTCTTACGCCAGCAAATTACCCCCCCCCCCCGGCAAAGAATCTCGAATTGGTCTGTCGTTATGTCTACACTCGGGGCTGGCCTGCGCTCCTCCACCCAGCCTCTCCTTCGCTCCAGCAGCTGCCTCTGCACACCCTGTCAGCCTTCACATCCTCAGCTGCTGCCAGTCGAGAGTCGGGTGCAGCTCTGAGCCTCTCTTTTCTCTGACCCCAGGCGTCAGGCTTCCTCTTCACCGTCCAGTCCCACGAGGCCTTCACGCAACAGCCTCCCTCAGGGTTGTGGCGTATGTTCTGCTGCCCACCTGTCCCCTGAGAGTCCAGCCTGGTCTTGCAGACGCTGCCTCCTTGCTAAGCCTGCCCACCTCTGGGGATCCTACAGGCCCTGGACTTGTTCTGCAGAGAAGAGGAAGCGGGTAACCCACACCCCTGCGCCCCTGGCCGTTCCAGGTGCGGGTGCAAGTGCTGCTAAGGGTCTGCAGGTGGGGCTGAGCAGTTGCCTCCAGGCTCTGGGAAGCAGATGCCTCGGTGCCCTGCTGTTCCCACCTGAGCTTCATTCTTCCCTCATTAACTTCTTGTATCACGGCCTCCAGCGAATTCCTTTTCCATTTTGGAAGAGGTGGGTGACAGCCAGCAGTTGGTGGCTTGTGCCTTGGGGCTCATCTCTTCAGTCCAGGGGCCCCTGCCCAAGGGGCCAAAGGTAGGGGTCTGTGGCCCCCAATGCTCTGTAGTATCAGTGAAGGAGAAACCCCAACATGGAACACAGCCGTGGCCTTGGCACCTGTTCCCGGGATGAAGACAAAGCACTTTCCCTTTCTTATTGCCACCCAGAGTTCCTTGGGGCTGCTGCTTCATTTAGCACCGGAAGTTCCACTTGCTGGTACAAGTTGCTTGGCAGAAGTTAGTTAAGGTGATTCCCTAAAAACAGACAAAATATCTAGGAAGCAGGTAGGGTGGTAATCCCAGCACTCTGGGAGGCTGAGGCAGGAAGATGGCCAGTTTGAGGCCATCCTGAGCAACTTACGGAGACCTTGGCTCAAAAATAAAAGGGCTGAGGATGTAGCTTGGGGTGAAGGCAGTGGGTTTTGTCCCTAGAACTGCAAAAACAAAAACAAAACCTAGGAAACATGATCTTCACTACTCTCCTGTGGTTTCTAATGTCCACACTGGATTCTAGGGGACAGCCAGGGGCGTCCTCCACGTGCCACAGTGGACTGGCCCCGCCGCTACTGCCAGCCCAGATAACCCAGTTCTCAGAAGAATGAGTTCAGATGGGCTGAAGGCAGTGGCAAGTTTAGAAGCTCTGATTAGTGAAATTTAAATATCAACAGCAAACCCTCAACACAAATGATAAAGTTGTCAATCAAAACTGAGATTAAGTATACAGGTGAATTCTGAGGACATCATGAAAGATGGGAATTGGCACACACGGCAGGATGACTCTTCCGGTTTCAGTAAAGGATGACAGTCTTTTCTTCACAGGTCCCACTGTGTAACCCAGGCTGGCCTCAGACTTCAGCAGTCCCCATGCCTCAGCTTCCAGGGGTTGGGATTACAGGCATGTACTACCGTGCCTGACACTACCATGCCTGATGTTTGAAAAATAAGACACATTAATTTGAACAGCCAAGAAAAAACTGCCATTTATTAAGATTCAACAAAGCGTTGTACTTTTGAAAGCAACTTTCGGTGCATGTTCAACAATCACATTCTATTAAGAAAAACATTGAGAGCCACAAATCTGTTTTTAATCTCAGAGTTACAGACATCTTAAATTCAAAATAAAAGGTCCAAACAAGACAAAGGGGGGGGAACAAAGTGAAAACAACAGATTCTTGACCCCCAATTTCAAAACATCAAGAATTTTTCTACAACTCAGTGCTAAACGGCAGCATGGCAAGCTGTATGTCTGGGCGTGCACGCACGCACACACGTGCACACGCGTGTATCTGATACGTTCGGGTACACGCACGTCAGATACACGGCGTGCGCGCGATGGCGATGAGATGCAATCACTCTGAGGACGTCTGTCAGCTAAATACACTACGGACTGGGGAATGCCTTGAACCCAGTCTGTGCATAGTTCATGATCCTCTATAAAACCAGCTTCGTGGATCTGCAGTCTTGCAGGATTTTCCTTTCTTTTTTTTTTTGTTTTTGTTTTGATAAAACCATTAAAAAGCTAATTAAAAAAAAATGTAATGCACAAGTTTCCTGATAAAGCAGGCAGGGAGCACAATGTTCATATATATCTTTTAAAACATACGTGAGGGTATGTTACTCCATTGTCTTTCGTCCTTGCAAAACAAAACATTGATCATTTTTAAAACATAAAGCAATTTTTAATATATAAAGCACTCTTCAAACATCTATTTCTTTGAGTCCATTATTTGGTAAATATGTAACTGCTACACATTAGAGATTAGGTATTTTTCTTTGTGTGTTTTTTTAAAAATCTTTTTTCTTTCCTTTTTTTTTTTTTTTTTTAAGTTTTGTTTTTTAGTAACATCTTCAGTGCTAGGAGTTGGGCTTAAAAATACATGAAATGGTGTGGAGCTGCCCTCGGGAGCCCTGGCTTTCCTGAGAGCGCGTCCGGCATGTGCAATCAGTGACCACGGCGCCTCGTCACTGGATGAAGGGGCGAGAACAATCGACAGAGTCCACGACGATGGCCTCAGGGGCCAGCACTGTCCAATCCCAGAGCTCTGAAGTAGCGTGTCTGCATTCTGAAAATAGGTTTCTTTATGACCGAAGTCTTTTTTTTTTCTTTTTTAAAATTC
>PVJX010021214.1:0-31586 GCA_004027295.1 Dolichotis patagonum
TTCGGTTCAGAAAGCCCCATAATTCTTTCACTCTATGCATGGCTTTATACTATTGTGTTATGTTTGATATTATTGTATTTGAAACTATGCTCAACTATAGCAGAGTAAGAGATATGGTGTTAGCTACTGTTGATGTCCAGTTGTCTTAATGTAAAGTACTGTGTTGCCTATGTTGTCCTGTTCTGATCTGCTCTGTACTTTCCCCTTTTGTTTTATTCTCTTTCAAATAAAAAAAAAGAATTTTAGGAAGATTGAGCTGTAAGAGCAATTTTTTCTGATCATGATGCAATAAAAACAAATCAATAATGGGAAAAATGCACAAACAATGAAATTATGAAAACTAAAGAGACAAAAAAGTACTGAATAGTCAAGTTATTACTAAAGATACTAAAAGGAAAATTTTAAAATATTGTTTGAGACAAGCAAAAGTGGAAAAATATCATACTGAAACTTTCAAGTTAGGGAAAAATTGCTCTAAAGAGTGTAGTTTATTGTGTTCAACATCTACATCAAGAGTAACTAGGATTTCTGACAGACGTTGTGGTGCACACTTATAATCCCAGCTCTCAGGAGACAGAGGCAGGAGGATCCCACAAGTTCAAGGCCAGACTGGGCTACACAGTGAGTTTAAGGCCGTTGTGAACTGTGCAGTGAAGAGTCTGCCTCAAAAACAGCAGCAAAAAAAGGTCCTGGCACTGTGGGTTTGAATAAGCTACACGTGTCTCTAAATCCCCACTTATAATTTCTGAACTTACATATAATTCGTGATGTTCATTGGAATGTATAATATTCTGCATTAAAGTATTTTATCTTTCATTCAACGTACATAAAAGAGCTTTTGCATTGTAATACATTTTCTTTTCCTTAAATTAAGTTTATTGACACATTTGAGCTATACATAATGGTCGCATTCATCGTAGGGAATTTACACCGATGTGTTGTATCTTGGTTGCATTCGCTTCTGGTTCTCCTACTCTCGCTCAGCCCGTCTTACTCTGCTTGTTTAAAAAAGCTAAATTTCCATTTTAGTCTTCTTTTGTCTTTTTCTTCTTTTGCCTTCTTTCCTTTCCCCTTCCCCCTTCACAAGTTCCCATTTCATTTGAACAATTTCGTCCGATTTAACAATACCTACTATACATTTTGGTCCTTATTTTTACTGTTAGATTCTCAGGCCGGAAATACAACGCAATATTTACATATGCACGCTGAATTTGTCTCAGTTGAGTGCGTTCTCAAGGTGCACCCATTTACCTAGAAACAGCTTGAGTATATCATTTATGGCTGAGTAGTGCTCCACTGTATGAAGAAAACATAGCTTTGTCCTCTCACCAGTTACAGGGCATTTGCATTGTCTACAAGATTAGCTACTAGCAATTGTGCTGCTGTAGATACAGGTGTGCATATATCACTTAGCACGCTGCTGGTAATTCTTTTCGAAGGTATCAAGAGGGGAATAACTGAGTCCAATGGGACCTCGAGTCCTAGATTTCTAATGACCATGCATGAAATTAATGACATGATACTCTTTCCATTCTTTTATTCCAGTGTCATGACCTACATTGTTCATACCTTTTCAGACATACACACATATATCTGAACATATATGAATGAATATATATATATATACAAATGTATATATATATATATATATATATATATAAACACACATATATAGGGACTATCAGAAGAAACATATATATATGAATATACATATATGTATATATATATGAGTATATATATGAGTATATATATGAACATCTATAGATAGATTGATGATTTTCACTAGTTTATTTCTGTTCAATCTTAGAAGTGTGCAGCATTATAATACTCTCTTTCGGGGACCTTATTCCAAGTTTCTTATCTTAGTCCAAGATTTATCTCATATTGTTACTTTTGATGCATTCATATTCCATTTTTGGGCATATAATCTGCATTTACTCCTGTTTTTGTAGCTTATATTCCACACTTTTAAGTTTATTGTATTTCTTTCCTTCTGTCCTTTATTTTTTAGTACAGTTACTGCTGTTTTTTTTTTTCTCTCTTTTCTCTTTTCTAATGATTTGGGAACCAGGGCTCAGCTGGCTGTGGGTAATATAAATTGTTGGATTTGCTCTCTAGATTTTTTAGTTATTGAGTTGAAAGTGCTGTGCAAGGATTTATTCCATTCTATAAAGGGTACCAGTTAATTCTTCAATTCAGGATGGACTCCTGAGCCCTCACCAAGGCTCCAGGCAATCTGATATCTGTATCTTCTCTGCCAATCTGTAACCGGAAACTGTTCTTTTGTTCTCATTCACCAAAGTAGAGACATTATGTAGGGGAAAAAATATTGTCTCTGCTCACAGTGACAGGGGAGGACAATTGCATGGAGATTTTTGTACATTATTTTTGACTGTCACATACTGATAGGACTATTTCCTTTCATCTCTTTCTTTTTTTGCCTATTAGTATAACAGATCATTATTTTATTAGAGAAAATGAAATGAGGCTTTGCTATTGAAGCAAACATGTTTTCATGTATCAGTCAGCACAGCAAATCTCATTTCCTGTTCAAACCACAGGTTTGATTCTCTCTCTTGTCATTGGGAATGAAGCCCAATCTGTAGGGTAGATGATATTATATTCCCTTTCACATGTACCCATTTCAGTCCTCCCTGAATGAGCATAAAGTGCCAAAGATTACCTATTATTTCAGATAAGTTTCTAGTCTCTGAATACAATCTGTTGTTAGTGTCACTCTTCAAACAGAAGATTTTTGCATTTAAAATCAAATGATCTGCTCCTCTCAGCACCGACAGGCAATAGAGTGTGGTGAAATAGGAACAGTATCAAAAAAAAAAAAAAAAAAAAACACCAAAAACAAAACTCTATGACTTAGATAAGGAAAGAACTGGAAACACATAATACTACCTGGAAAACAGCAACTGAAAGCTTACTGGAAAATATTTTCATAAAGTTTCCAGGCACATAAGTAAGGTGAAGGAGATGCCTGAGTCACCTTTACTGACCACTTTCAGGAACCCGTTATGCATTGCTTTTTGGGAACGCTCAATGTGACCTCTCAAGATTTATTTATTTATATATTTATTTCTCTCCTATACATTTCTTAACTGCTAAATTGAGGTCAGGTACTTTTTGAGAAGTCCTCAGTGAGCAAGGTTTTCCCTCAAAAAGCATCAGTAACGAGAACATTTTTAGGTTCAAATATTTAAACATTTTATGAATGAAATAATGTTCCAGGTCTAAGTAGGATACAGCTCTTTATTTTATCTTGCTATGGTTCCCAAGAGTAACTATAGAATGCACTAGAAGTGTGACACTACAAGACACAGTGGAATGGTCCAAACAGTTTGAACTCTTCAAGTTTTCCTTGAGAAACAAAGTTCTTCAATGCTTTATGTTAGTGGCTCACACACACTCAAGAATAAAACGCAGGGCTGGTTGCTTTCCGGGAAGGTTTAACTTTGGCGCAAATGGAGGTCACAGAGTAGAGAATTCATTTGCACTGAACGACATTCTAAAGCTTTCAGGTTCCAGCTCGCAAAGAATTCTGGGCTTTTGTTACCCTTTGTTGAATATTTGTAAATGACATATGTACTTCACATTGTGTGTCATTGGACTCAGACAACTTGGCAACTGGAAAACAGTGATGCTGCTTCCTAAAGAGTTTCCTGAGTAATCCTGCAACAATATAATAAACTTGGTGCCTTGGATTTAGGGCCTTTGGCTTGGCAGAAAGTCATTCTGGGAACATACAGAGAGAGGTGTGCTCGCAACATAATCTTCAAAGTCCTGTTCCCAATTGGGAACTTTATCCAAAATAGTCCCTGCTCCTAAGGTTTTTAGGACTTCTTGATAGGGCATCAGCAGGGGAACAAGCCTTCGATGCAAAAGCTTTGGGGTACATTTAGGATCTTAACTACAACCTCATTTACCCCAGTGCCTCCAAGGAAGTATGAAAATGGCAAAGTAGAAGAGTCACCTAGAATGATTTTAAAAGAAGGACCCAGTAATAGCTTGCTCTTCAACATTGTCCACTGCCCTGAATTTTAGCCATGCAGCTTTCAAACTGACTTCAAGTCTTTGGGATGTGATCTTTTTCTTATTCCTAAAGAGAGAGGTGGATTTTCTAACACATCTACATATGGCTACAGTCAATTGGCATTGGATGATTATAATAATTTTAATTTCTTGTTCTGTATCTTAAGCCAAAAATTAAAATCTTATGTAGTTTTTTTTTTTCTTTTTCCTTTCACTTCCCAGTTTTCATTATTTGCCCACATATTTCTATTATTGATGAAAATAAGATACATTTGCCCTGGGACAACTCCCATGTCATCTCACCCCCATTTCCTTAAATACACGTAAGTCTTCATAATTGCTGTATTTACTTTCCTGTGGTTTGGTAGCCATGACCAGTTCTTTTCAATACACAGTTATGGAAGAAGTACAATTAAAGCAGAGATTTCATCTCAAAAGGCTATTTCTTTGTACCCCCTAAGTTATCACTGAACTGTTGGCCATGTTAGAATTGACACGAAATCAGTTGTACATCATGTTTTTCATTTAATCAAACATTTTACATTTTTATCCCTTTGTGACATCAAGTTGTAACTTTACCAGACTATTTAACAATAACAGCACTTGCAAATTTTATTCAATTTCACTCCTAGTAAATTTTTATTTAATTGTCCTCAAAAATGTACACAGTTCATAAGGTCTAACACAATGATATTTTTTTCTGTAATAGTCAAGCTAGATGGTGGAAAAATATGCCTTGAGTAACTATATAAGCCTGGCCGGTTCAGATGTGTGATCTCCTTAATTAGCTACTTGAGGTAATGACTTCATTTTTAACGTCAACATGCCCTACTACTGGTATAACTTAGTAGTTAATTAATGAAATCTTCTATACTTGTAAGGAATTACCTCCTCTTTGAGATTATGTCTGAAGATACACTATTAGTAAGATTTTTGGAAAGTCAATGAATATTTTCGTGAATCTTTACAGTACCAGAAAATATTATCTCTATTCAAACATCTTATCACATAAAGCAACATATTAAACTTTAAAACAAAACTTATTCCTATCATAGATTTAATCACACCATCATTATATACATTTTTAACCTATAGGGCTCTAAGGTGAGACAAAAAGATAATTTTCCCCAGAAACTTTGAATAATATATATATATATATATATATATATATATATATAAAATCTATGTATTATATATATATGTATATGTAAACTAGATTTTTAGAAAAAATTTTTTAGTAAAAACCCAGAAATATTTCAAGATATCTCATTTTTTAAAACTTAGAAATGAGGTCTCAGTATAAAGTCAATCCTGTGTGCTGTTATTTTAAAAATGTGATTATGAGTGACTCTGTTGATTTGATCTGATTGCCATAAGCTTACATACAGAGCTGCTCATTCACTTTATTATGAAACATTCACATAAATATAAATATATGCATTTTGTCTGAATGATTTTTAAATCATCATCTGGATTTCACTTCTAACTTAGATATCCTCCCAGTGTAAGTGACTTTTACAAGTTCTTTATGGGATGACATTAATAAAATGTAACCCAAAATTGGGCATTTATGCTGCTTTTAAATTGGCAATTTCCAATTGTGCAATAAATTCCCACTGCCATTGTATTACCCTGCGCTTTTTAGATAATTCTCATGAAAGTTCCTCATTTAGCCATTATAAATTCATAGTAAAATCAATTCCTGTGTTTTGCTGAAGTTTGATTTTTTGCAGTTTGCTGAAATCTTATGTCGATGAGAAATATGTCATTTTGGATTTGTGCTATGTTATTCAGGCTTTTTCAGAGCCTAGATAGACTGACAGCCAGATGATAGATAGATAGATGATAGATAGATAGATAGATAGATAGATAGATAAGGAACTGATTCACATGTTGGGTCCTGGAGACATGCTTTGTGTTCTGCAAGCTTGTGACCCAGGAAGGTAGAAAGTGCAGCTGAGTGTAAGCTGAAGATCTGAGAAACAGGGAAGAGACTGACAGAAACCACAGTCAGGGGATGAGAGCATTGGGTGGGAGGACATAGCTCAGAAAGTACAAAAGGATGAAGTGGAAAATGCTTCCTGTCTCAGACTTTTGTTCTATTCAAGCCTCAAGGAACCGGATGAAACTCATCCACATTGGGACATAAACTTTATTCAGCCCAGTGGTTCAATACTAATCTCATCTGGAAACACAGTCACATACACATCTATAAATAATGTTTAATCTGACACACCATGGTTCAGTTCAGTTAGTGTTCAGTTGGTAGCTAAAGTTAGCCATTGCAAGAACATCTTTATTTGCATTAAAAACCATTTTTATCTGATTTGAAATGTAAAAAATATGTGACATCATGCTCTGTTATCTGGAGGACACAGTGCATACTGAAAATTTTGAGAACTTTTTAAAAGCCAGAATATAGCGGGAAAATAGCATAATTAATATAACAAAATATAACTTTTTAAAATGTATTGAGACATCACTTTCCTAGCTTCTTGTGATGATTTTTATTAGCTATTTAACATTATTACATGCATATAAAATATTACATTTAAAATCACTATTAAAGTTACATGACTGTTTTATATTGTGTAAATACAAGGAGCTGTCAGAACTATGGGATCGCCACAAATATCACAAATGATTTCATTAACTTCTTGAAATGTGTACATTCTACCAGCACTTCACCAGTGCCTCCTCAAGGAATATACAAGGTCTGAAAGACAAATAAGCTATTAGTTTTCTCATTTCCCTTTTCTTAAATGCCCTCATTTCAGTGTCATATGCTTGGCTGACTATAAGAAAGTGATAAAAGTAAGAAAGGAAAATCTTCCTTTGTTATCTGCTTCTCCTAGAAGCTCTTTACTTTATTTCTCTGCTTAACAATGGCAAACATTATAATCAAGACTTGCTTTGAGTCTTCCCGAATGGCTATGGATCTTTGCTTCTCCACGTTTTGTACTCATGGTGCATTAAAAAAAATGATTTGAGCGGAATGACAAGGAGTGGTGAGTGGACATAGTGCACTTAGCACTCCACCTTACTGTGTGGGTTTCATCCCCACACAGGATTTTATTTATGAGGTTAGTGACTGGCTATAATTTCAAAGGAACCACAATAGAGTATGAAGTTCAGTTTGGCACTCTTTCTGAATACAGCTACACAAAATTAGTTCCAGAATGGAAGAGTTCAAACAAAAATGGTGACCAGTTACCTATAGGATATTAAGGGTTGGACTGGTGTTCAGCTTTTCCTTCTGTTCACTTTCTGTTTCTCACATCAGAGAGACAATGTTCATTGTTTTCCTTCAGAAACACTTTTATCATAATCAAAGCTGTATAAGGCCAACCCTATTTCCCTATGCATTGCTGTGATCTTGTCTTCTAAGAGAAAGAACAAGTCAGGCTTTGCTGTCAAGAAATTTCATCCTTGGCACTCCTGCCCTTTCCATGAACTTTAGATTCATGATCCCATTATGTGCTTACTTTGTGATTCGCTTAGGCCTTCAAATAAAAGTTTAATTTATGTGAAAAACTACCACAATATCTGCCCTCCAAATTGCTTCCCATGTCGGTATCAATAGCTTAACACTCACTTAACCTTGATTACATTTTAAATTGTTATACTTACTGTAAAGTTACTCGACACCATGACATCACTTGTAATTACTTCTGTAAAACATATACGCTCCACCTAATTGGTGGTTGTGCCCTGTTCCTGCAATAGCTGATCTAACATTGGGACTTATTTTCAATAAAAATACCAGGTAAATACCCAGAGCGCAGGCGTTATGCTAGTAAAGGGAGATCATGTTTTCAGGAGCATATCTGAGTTATTTGCAGTGATTCAGCTGTTTCCAATTCATTGTCCTTTTAATATAGTATATTAAAATTCAGTGTATCCCTTGTATCTTAAAAGTTCTTAACACAGTTCCCTGTTTTGTTTTCTTGAGCTATAATCATCACATTTACCTTGTTTGTTTTACATTTATTTCTTTAATTTGTCTTTCCTGTTGTAAACAATGTGCTGTGTTCTATAAATACGTATTTCTCAAGAAGACAGTTTATTCATGAAACTTTATTGACTCCCTATTTCTTTCAAATGGATTAAATAAAATAGGGCACCTATTACTCTGGGAATCTTCATCTCGGACATAAAATATTGAGGTATTAGTTGGTCCATTATGGAGGTTTTAGGTAGAAACACAAAAATGAAATAAAGATGCAATAAACAACTGATAATGAATGGGTATATAGCTCAGCAGCATAAGCACCTGCCTGGTCAGTGCAAGGCCCTGAGTTTGATTGATTCCCTGCATAAAAAAAAAGCAGCTGATAAGACTATATTCAGATTTTGACCTATAAAATGAAGCACAAATTGTTCCTTTATCTGCATCTTGCTGGCTTTAGTAAATGAAGGTTGGACCCATTAATTCAACTTTTTAAATTTTTTTTATTTTAAAGAAAATAAACCAAAACAGAACAGAAAGGAACAAAGCAAACCAGAACAGAACAATGCAAGCAACACAGGATTTCAAAACAAGACAACAAAGTGTCAACAATGGCTATCATAATGTCTCTTGTTTTCTTCAAAATAGTTGATCATACCTTCACACACAATAATATCAAACATAACAAAATAGTATAAAACCAATCACCTTTAAAATCAATATATAGAAGGAAAGGCTATGGAAAATGAGATTGTTGGATTACTGTTATGTGTTGCCTCATGTTGGAAAACACTGAAAAAGTTTACAAAGAAATGGAAAATATACCCAAGGGAAGATACTGAAGCTAGTAACAAATTGAATTGTACAGAAGATTTAAGATATGCCACTTTGAAAGAATTTACATCATTTACCAACATGATTCAATGTATGATTTTTCTCTCAAAGTTGGCCTATTAAATCTCTTTCTAACTTTCTAGAGTAAAATTTCTCTATGGATATACAAAATCATTGAACTATGTAAAATTTTATTTATTTCTCCTGAACCTGAAGTATAATTGATTCAGGATCTGTAATAATTTCATCTGAAACCATCCAAACTATCTATATTTTGAAATTTATTCAATTTAAAATATAACCAAAGTATGATTTTTCACCTAATCATCTTGAGGTTCAGGTCTTCATGAATCTTAGAATTCTCTTAAAACTCAAAGATTTATCCCAGGTTCTTGTTATGTGCTTCCACATATTCTAGACATTCTCACATAATACTAAAGTGTTAAATAATAGCTACACAGTATCTTATTGTTTATCCCCTAGAAATGTTTTTCATCATCTTAAATATACTTCTACAGTTTTCACTAACATTTTAAGCAAATCTGATTTCCTGTTTTTTTAATTGAAAATTGCACCTTCATTTTTTACTCTAACTCCTTCAGTAATGCAAAGGGTAATGTCAAAATCATGACGATATTTACAGTTAAAGTTGACTTATTACTGTATTTTCAGTGAAGTTATTTTCAATGTCATCCTTACTTTTCCAGTGATGCACAATCTGGATCTCATTATTCCCCCAAGTTCCTCTACATCAGAATCTTAAATTTATAATCACATCACCTCAGTTATTACTCCTAAAAATCTAGAAAAAGAAACAGACTAATAGAAAATGTTTATTCTTATACAAACATGCATGCAATATTTAAGAATAAGAAGAAATGAGCTACTTATATATACAGAAATATGTATGAATCTCAAAATTTATTTAGTGAGATAAATAAAAATATTTTGTCTCAAAAATAATCACGTAAGTACATATGTTAATCTATGGAAGCATCAATGTTATAATAATAATTGTCAAAAAGGAGAGATACACTACAAAAGACATGAGAAATTTTTAAACTGTTCTATACTCAGGGAATCTAGGTACAGCATATGATGTTCAAATCTGTTCTGTCAGTTACTCTGCTCTAGGGGACGCTTCTAATTAAAAAAGAGCAGTTACTGTTAGATGGGTATTTTAGTTGCCCATAATGTAAAGAAGGAGTAGTTTAAAGTACCTGAGTATTCAGGGGGTTCAGTCCATGGTTGACTTGTTCCACATCAGATATCTCATGGCACAAGGACATGGTAGAAAAATGCTGCTCCATTTATGGAAACATGGAAGTGTAGCAAGGGAAAAGCACCAGCAAGGAAACGGTTCAGGGACCTCACATAAAAAACTCAAAGTCACCTCCATGACCCATTCAGAAACACCCAGAAGTATGCTCTGTCAGTAGCCGGGTCTGATTCCAAAGTCAGTAACACTGATGTTTTTCCCTAATCATCAAATAGTCTCAATTTATGTTAACTGGGTATCATATATGTCAAGCATCAAAACTTTCATGGTGAAAAATTTTAATTATACTAAATTGAAAATTACAAATTGCTTCTTCTACAAACTTGTTAAATCTATAACTTTTAGTTCTAGTGTTCCCAACTCTATGAAATAATCTGATATTACCAAGCTTCTGTAGCTTCTGTAACTTTTATGAATACTCTACATGTATAGTATTCTAATTCAAAATTTTCTACTCTAAAATTTCCAACCAAATTTTCTCAGCTCCTGTTACAATTAAACCTACATAATACGATGGTATGAATGATTATTACTGGAATGCACGTATGTTTTACTACTTCTCAAGTAAAATCTAGAAATTAATAGATTCAAAATAAATGTGATCATATTAATTTAATAGTGACAGAAAAATAGTAATAAGCTAGTACATTGGGGAACGCAAATACTTCTGGATTTTTTTCAATATGAGGAGTTTGAAAGCTCTCATTTTTATAAAACTTGTTCAAAATGGGGCATTTTAAGACTCTTGATTTCTTAGTTTAAGTTTGAAACATCATATTAAGGCTCATTTAATAAAGATCTGTGTTTAATAAAACTTTTTGACTAATGTACATTTTGATTTTGCAGCTGTGTGGGTGTCAACCTGTTAGTTGATTAATTAGTGAATTAGGAGGTAATGAAGTTGAGAAAACAGACTTCGAAATAATAAAACAGGATTCTATTTTGAAATTCCCAACATAGCCATAATACCATTTAGGTTAGATGGAGATGTGAACAAGGGATGTATGTCTGCATTATAATCTTTAGACTCAAATATTTAGAGGGATTAAGAAGTAAAAATAAATAAATAAATGATTTGGATATAACACAATAGAAAATGATTTTGCCTGTGTTACATCAAAGAATGGATACATTGTGTATGTCCACGTATGTGTGCGTGTGTGTGTGCGTGCGTGTGTGTGTGTGTGTGTGTGTGTGTGTGTGTGATATTGGGGAAGGAACCCACAGCCCCACATGTGACAAAGAAACCTTTGATTATTATCACTCTAAATTTTCTTTTGAGGCAGTCTCACTAAATTATCCAGTTTGAATTCAGACTTGGGATCCTTCCATCTCAGCGCTCTGAGTAGCTGGACTACAACTGTGCACCAAAACTTCTAATTTCAGAAAATTGATGGTTTTAAATAGCAGTCAAATACACCATGCATGTCAAGGCTGGGTAGATGTGATTCAGTTTAGAGCACATAATAGCAAGCATTAGAATCCAAAGTCAAGCAATTCTGCCATAATACCCAATAAAATTTGTTAGTAGTGCTTTCTCCTACATCTACCTGTCATTAAAAACAAACAAAACTGACCCTCTTGTTCCCAGTCTAAATGTCACCATCATCATGTGTTATCATACTTTGATCAATATTTTAATTATCAATCAGTGTATGTACCATCTATTCATTACAGAATAATTGAGATCTAACAAAAGATTCTGAAGTGAGACAAATTGTTATGCATAATTCCTGTTTTTTATCTACTATATATTTGAATACTATGGATGTAGTGCCATGTCTGTCATTCCAATGAAATGAGTCTAAAAGCATGAGTGATGTTTTAATTGGAAAACAATATCTGCATGAACGTCATGATTATCAAGGACTTTTGATACAAATGAGACTAATGATCACTTAGACTTTTAAATTCACGACTTGTCGCCTAGCATTTGGATCATCCTCCAGTCCCCAAGTATTATGTATCCCAGATTCTCTATTGTGTTCCTTCTGCTTCTCAATATTTAAAATGTGGGTGTCTGATCTCGCCTCAGATGCCCAGGGCCATCAAAACTTATTAAACAGATCAACACTCATGTCCTTTAGATATGCGAACCTAAATATGTCAAAAATTGAGATGTCCTACTTACATACTTACTCCTTTCTCTTTCTGAAGTGGAGAAATGCTTTATAACTTGACTGCTAACATGGAGATAAGCTACAATGTGATCACCTAGAGAGACTGATGGAACTTTATGGCACTACGTATATTTTTGTTGGCTACATAGTCTATTTTAGCATATTACCTTTTCAAACTCTTTTCGATATGTATGTTTTTAAAAAGTCAGTATTTTTTTACCTCATATGAATTTTAAAATTTCACACATATTCATCACTAGCTTTATTGTAACATTTCTTAAATGGTATATTTAGGATTTTACATATCCAGGGTGTTTTTAAAAGACTGATCTTTATTAGTTTTATTTCCTTTAATTTAATGATAATTTATTAATAATTTAAAGGTAATAGTAATATATATTACTTTTTATTCTTTAATCTGTAATATCAAAATCTAATACTTTAGAGAGAATTGATTTATTTCATCCCAAGTTTAGAAACACATCCCATCAAAGGAAAGAAAAAGACAGCAAGGAAAATGAATTTAATATAAATATTGAGCTAGGATTGTAGCTGGATACCTGTAATTCTAACACTTTGTGAAACTGAGGTAGAAGGGTTAATTTAGCAATTCAGCAAAAACCTATCATAAAACATAAAATATAAAATAATAAAAATTCATGGAATGAGCCTCATGAAGACTCTAGCTGGAATCCTTGATATTTTTAAACATTTAAAATTCTTAAAGTGTTTGTGAAGTAGACATTATCTTTTCACCCTAACAAATACAGTGACCTCTGAGAATACAACCTGAATCTCTCTAATAAAGACATATTTTCAAGTAAAATAAAACTACTGCTTGCTGTTTAACTTCAACTAGTTCATGATCAACTGTGAGTGTTGCAAATAATCCATGAAAACTTTCATAAATGAAGACAGATATGAAATCAGACGACCTTGTCAATTGCTTATGTAGGAATAACCAAATTCGAAATAAACATTTTATAATATTTCCACCAGTTTTTTTATTGCACACTAATTTTATGTAAGGGAAAATAATAACACTAATGCTTTATGGCTTAAATGTCATTTCTTGAATGGAAAATGAAGATTGAGAAACATATGAAAACCTTGTCTCTAAGTTCTCCTCCCTGAAAAAGTTGTGCTCTAGGTATTAGATACATGATGAATGGGTGTGTGGATATTGGAAGAGATTTTTGCATGAAGTCAGAGATAAGATCAATCAGGAAATGCAGAGTGGAGCAGAGTGGTGACGCTGGGAGCACAGCTGTGTAACAGTCATGAAACCTGATGGAAAGAAATTCCCATTTTATTGGACAGAGAAATGGCACTAATGTGCCAATGACCACAAAGGAAAGTGACCTCTCGAGCACCTAAAACATTTGAATGTTTGCAAATATTTCGAGATGACAAACTTATTTGTAATAAAAGTAGAATAAAGTAATAAAGATTCAGGGAATCAAATTTGCTACCAACAATGGAGCAATGGACCATTAAGATAAATTGGTGAAGTAGATTCTTTCATATAGTTAAGACCTCTTCACTCTGATGTGCTTTGTTTTTATCTATGTATTATTTATTATATAAATTCAAACTAAAACAAATTACAAAAAATTTGTAATTGTAATGCCATTATCTTACACAACCATGTACTTCTAATCTTGGGATGTTTCTCAGTGTGTGAGAAATGTGACATCAGGTGACTATTATAGACTGTATTTACACAAAATTGCGTGGCTTCAGTGTCAATAGACAATTGGATCTCGTGGGAACAAGTCCAGTATATGTCGTCTGCTGTGTGTTAAAACGTGGCAATATGTTGCCTGCCAGCCTGTCTGTCAGATATTCTAGCTATCTGCACATACAAGCACACTGACCTATGTTTCCACACAGGATTTGTAATGTGAATGTACTTTTGTGAAGTGGGAAATATATACTTCACATATATAAAAGTATGTGTTTCTGTTCAAATAACTCTAAATATAAACACTTGAATTAAAAAGACAAGAACTTGAATAGCTTTTGTCCTCATTTGTTTGTTTTGGTACGGGAGGCAAACGCAGTCCCTTGTGCTTGCCAGGCAGGCACTTACGCTGCTGAGCTGTATTCCCAGCTTACTACTTCTTTTCCTTGTGTTTTTTGTTTTATTTTGCTTTTGTTTTTGTCTTGTTGAGACAGCATCTTACTATGCAGTTCAGACCGGCCTTGGGCTGGGCTCATTTTGTAGCTCGGGATGGTCTTGAACTTGTAAACAATTCTTCTGTCTCAGCCTCACAAGTGCTGGGATTACAGGAGTGCACCAACACACCTGGCTAGGATAGATAGTTTTCAAAAGAATATGAATGGTTTGCAAATATTTGGAAACAGTACTATTATTTTAATACATGCAATTTAAACACAATAGGACAACATTTTTACTCAAAACATGACTTAAACTCCAAAGGAAGGGATTGTTAAACGTTAGTAGGAATGGAAAGTGGACCAGGAATTTAGCTCAATGGCTCAAGAACTTGACTAGTAAGTGCAAGGTCATGAGTTTTATCTATGGTACAAAAAAAAAAAAAAAAGAATTGGGGAAATGTGTGAGGCATTATACTATAGACTGTTATAGTGTACAAACAATGGCAGAGTATTCATAGAATGGAACACTACTGAGCCATGAAGAGGAAAAGCATTTGGTACAAAAGTCATATTACTTAATCTCAAAAAATATATGATGAAATCTCCAGTGCAGAAAATCTCTAGAATTCATTTGTACAAAATTTTATTGCAGATAAAATAATTTTAGGGGAAAACATTTTTTAACATTGTGGGAGAGCATTCAGTGACTGAGTGGGGAAATGATTAGAGGATTTTCTGGGACGAAGGAAATGGTGAACACGTTAATAGGCGCTTTGCGTTACATGGAGTGCGTGTCTCTGAAAGCAGATCAGATCTTTCATGTGTCATCACAGCTTTCATGTATGTCAATTGTATCTCAAATATATTTGTTTCTCTATGTTTACCTTTTTTCTTTAAAAACAAGCAACAGACTAATAGATAAATTCCTCTCAAAATAAAATGTTTGGCTATCAAACAGCAAATGGTTCACTTACTGGTTTCAATATATATTAAATGAAAAATATATAATTCATTATATATTAAATGAAAAATATTTATTGTATATTAAATGAAAACTAAAGTTGAACTCTAGTTTTTTAGAACATTGTATAATCATGTCTCCAAAGTGCTTCCAAAAATATTTGGGTTCATTGTACAGTTCTTTCAACTTTTCTGGATTTCTCAACACTTTGTAACAATGTAGCTGATTTAAAAAGTCACCATTAGCGTGACATGGTTGGGTCTGACTCAGTTCCCCTTGCTTGACCTCAGTCTTCCCTCACCCCCTTCATCTTGGTCCCTTTATGTGACATTCTGGAAAGACCATGTGGGCATGAAAGGTTGCTGTGTTTCTTCTTCTTGACCCTTTTGTAACCTACTCCTTCTGAAACATACCTTCTCATGCATGGAGCCCTTGATTGATAAATGTTTACTGGGATTGCAACAATCTCTGTTTTTAATGTTATACCAATGTCTATTATGTTGATTTTTGCTTCCTATTTTTCTGCCTCTGAGCATTTACTTCTGAAGATTTATTTTTTCATTCTCTCATTCTTGACAGGATCTGATGATTAGTCCAGTCTGTCTTGAGCTCACTAGGAGCCCATGCTGGCCTTGAACTCAGAGCAATTCTCCTGCCTCAGCCTCCTGAATTCTGGGATTCTAGGTGTGCACTACCACTCATGATTTTTTATAGTTCAAATTTAAATAATAATACTATATAAGAGAAATTTTACTTATATGCTTTGATCTTTCTTACTTGAAAATATATTAGAGTAATATTTAGAGTAAAAGGAATTTTGAATTAAAATTTCTAGTACCCAATTACATTAATTTTCCATCATCTAATAAGTAACTTAACCTTTAGGGATACATATCTATACTCCTCTAAAGTGGGGATTGGCTTTAATTACCTCAAGCTTTATAAATTTCAAGGCAAATATTGTCATTCATGCTGGACTTTTTCTCTTAAAATAACTCATAATTGACTTAGTTTTGTGCTCTGTTTATTAAAAATACACAATAAAGCACATGGTTAACATTTTAAAATGTCAAACACTTTTGTTTAATTAAGTTGGTTTCTTCAAAGATATTAGTATGCAAAATTAATAATTGAAAATACAATTCTGACCTTCTAAATAAACAAATTAACATTTAAAATATATTCATATATATTGAAATCTTTTTTGGAAACATTATACCACTTTCCAATTCAAGGATAATTAAATATTGATGTTGAAAGGAAAACAATTTGTTTTGTATTGAAACTTTGAAATAGGAAGTTTTATATTAATTTTCAATATACAATTTTATTATCAGATGCACGTATTTTGAGCAGATCTTTTAACAGTCACAAATATGTTAATGATGGTCACATGAGATTTGCTATTGTTACTCCCTTTGTACTTTAGAAACTCAAATTATTTTTCTTCTTGCCACTGCTAAATGAAGGAATTACTGAAACAATGGAGGAACAAAGATAAAACTCATTCAATATTCACATCTGCTAAATAGTAGAACTAAATCTTATGTTTTTAGGTCTTGTCCAAATAAAATGGTAACGAATTCCTGACCTTTAGGATCACTGATCTCTGGCAGAATTTTTATGTATATATAGAAAATATATACACATACATCATGATGTATGTTTACAATTGAATATGTGTATGCATTTATTATGTGAATATTAAGCTTGCAATTCTACAACCTCCTTGGTTTCCATCTAATCTTCTTTCCTTAGTTGTTACCATACATTCTCCTCTTAAGCACTATCAATCCATCCATTGTGTAGTTACACAGTCTTTACTGACACACAATGTTAATTACATAATTCTTCCCTATGTGCTGTTGCCAGAATCTCATTCCTTCCTTACCAAAAGTTTCATGTTAAAAGGGAGAAATAAGGCAAAATATATATGTAGTCATTCTATTTGAGCCAATTCATTGGAAATTTCTGATGTTAAAATTACTTTTAGATTTTTTTGGTACATGAAGATATAAATTTCTTGTTTGACAAAGTTATAACTAAGATAGGAAATGTATAAATATAAATCAATGTTTTCACTCATCTTCATTTTCTGTATTAACGAGTGTCTATTGTAGTGCAAGCCGTACTGCAATAACACTCCTATCACAACTATTCTTGATCTATTGGATTTTATTGTGATTAATATAATCTGTAACTTGAATTTTTAAGATCTTTTTTGATAAAATAGAATACTGGCTCATAGTAATTACTAAGGAAAAAAACAAGTGAGTACTCAGTGTCCTAACTTGGAATTATGCTCATTGAGTTGTCTCTATATCAGAATTTAAAACTTCGTATCAGTAAGCTTGAAATGAACAGGAATAAAAGTACTCATTTGCGTTCCATTATAAATTTGGAATTAAAGTAGAGTTGATATCATATAAACTCTTGGAAACACATGCTTTGTGTCCCTGGGAAAGTGCGTGTCTCTTTAACAGAGAGAGATCAAAGTGCAAGTGCGGGATTTCTTTTGGCTGGGTCCATGAACCCTCAGGGAATCTGCCCCATGCCCCAAACCTCTCCCCTGGTATCAGAATAGATTATCTCTATTCTTCTCATTGAGAAGCTGTTTATTTCCTCCCTGAAGAAAATGTTACTGCATTTTTTAACAGCAGCCTTATCAAAGTAGCAATATGTGTATTGTAAAGAAAAAAATCCTAAAGAATTTTAAGTAACTTAGGTCCCCTTATCTGACTGGTAATGAAAATAGCATGAAACCACAGACTTGAATTCAAAAGATCAATTTTAATGAAGGAAAAAGAGAAAACTTTTACACCATAAATCACTTTTTAAACTAATTACAATATTAGAGAAATTCCATTTCAAAGGAAGTCATTTAAAATTTCAGGGAAATAGTTTCAGTAGGTACATTCTTTTTAAGTTTAATGAGAAATTTATATTTACTCACATATTACTATCCAATACATTTATCCATGGAGAAGGAATAATATACAAAAACTGGGAAAAAAATTAAAATTATTGATTTTTTTCATTTTTTTATCCTTTCTTAGTGTGTATTTTCATTATAAAGAGTAAAATGCTATTAAAATATTGCTTTAAATTATAATTTATTAATGTTTCATTGAATAAGATACAACAAATGAATTATTTCTCACCATGCATACGTTTTAGTAAGATTTCTTGGAATTGTAGGGATATAGTTTAAGAAAAATTCATAATCTTGAATTAAGGTAGACTTATTAATTTACCTTTTATTAATGTTCATGTGTCTGAAGTAGGATTTTGTAATCAGTATAGGTACTTTTTAAGACATATAAGCACTTGAATAATGCATTCTCCAAGTTACATTTATTTTCTTTTGTTGTTTTGGTACTGGGAATCAAATTCACACCTTGTGCTTACCAGGCAAGCGCTTGAGTCACTGAGCTAAAATCCCGGTCCTCCAAATTACAGTTTACAAGAGCTAATTACACAAAGCTAACAGTATATCATGTTATTTATTATCTTCATTGATGTTTAAAGCATCAATAAGTATTGAAATTGGTGCCAGAAAGTCTAAACAAGGCAGTATATGCAAGAATCAAAAAGTAATGTTTTGTTTAACACAGAATTTAAGATTTACAAAGTATATTTGTATGAATCACGATGAGGTTACCGAGACATATAAAAAATTGCGTTATGTACAATTATCTTGAAAATGTACTGGAGCCTAGCCCAGTGTGTTCTTTAAAATACAATGTTTTATGTTTCTCACTTCATAAACAAGATATTTGAGTTAAGTATGCAAATTCGTATTTCTCTTTCTTGTCTCGAATTGACCTCAACAAGTGTTAAGCTAATGGAATTTAAGATTCATCACAAAAGTAAAATTTACCCATTTCTCTTCCATTAATTGTTGTTTTTAAAGTACATTGGCGTAAAACTCCTCACCGAGGGTTTTTCTTACACTACCTATCTCTGTAAAACAAAAAGTGAAACTTCGACCTTGTCTAACCAGTATTAACTACCAAGTCCTCTTGCTTCCTCTGACCTGTATTCCTGTTACTCTCTTATTCAGCCCACTGGAGGCCCAAGGAAGCTGGCACTTTTCTTAGACAAATTACTCCGCCCTACCACAGGTACTTTGGTTTGCTTTTCCTTCCATTGGGAATATTCTTGATTCACAGGCATTTTGTTTGCTTTCTTATAACTTCTAAGTCTGTGTATTATAAATTATTTTAGTGAAGACTCACTTACTACCATTTTATTCTCGACATCTTTTTTGACTTGTCTTATTTTATAAGCTATTATTTCGTTATCTGCCTTTATTGTCTTCAAATAATTACCTACATGGAGGTAATTATTGTGGAATATCCACTGTCCTTAGAAAACTTCCTGACACCAATTATTACTAGACATGATATAATAATATCAACAATATAAAAATTTTAATGTAAAAATACTAAAATCAGTAAATATTCAAGTATCAAATGATATACAAATTTTCAACTATAGTATGGGTTGGCTGAATTTTAATTTATACCTGTTACATTTAATAAAGAAGAGGTTTATTATTTTCAGAAGATACTATTTGTACCCTATACACGACTAAAATAGAAAGTACTTACATGTAACTGAAGACTCTTGAGTAAATAAATAACAGCGCTATTACTCAAGTTAGAAATAAAATATGCTAATATTGCATTATTTTACTGTAAAGGAAAACTGAAAGTGGAACTAATATAAATTCAGGGCCATAAATCAATTTCCTTCCACATTACAAATTACATACTAACAGAACTGTTGACATTGCCACTTGAATTGTGCTGTTTTTGGGGTATGTATTTCTATTCACTCTCCTTTTGTTTCTACCAGAAAACCCTTTTCCATCTATGATAATCTTGTTAAGTATTAGATGCATGTCAAAAGACAACTTGGAAATATTTTTAAACCCTTACTGTGATTACACAGATAAAATAGAGGAACCCTCTTTTAAACTGTAATAACAGTAGATGAGTGTTCCTTACTATTGTATTGTAAGATTTATTCAGCTATCAGAGATCCCCAAAATACAGGAAACACTTGTAAGACTAGAATATTATCTTCATGTTGTTTAAACTGTTTCACTTAGAGCTAAATGCAAGCAAACGCGGGCACACCAGGAGTACCCATGAAAGAAAACTGATCTGTTTTATCTTTGATCCTCTTCCCAGTATACCCCTCTCACATGTGCAAACAATAATTCATTACAGGAAATTGCTGTGAATTTCTTATCACAAATTATCAGTGAGAGGAATGCATTTTACTTTAATGGATATTGATGTGAGAAACCACAATCAAAGATCTATTAGAATAAAGTAATGTTCAGATCCAGACAATGAACAAGGAAGACAAATTGAGAAAGAAGTGAGAACGAAAGTACAGATATCAATACATGGGAAGAAGATTTTAAATTTTAATACATGCTTAAAATCGTTTCAAGCAAAGACTGAAGTGGTGATACTCTCCTCCGATGGTAGCATCCGTAACAAGTGATAGAATCAAATATGTTCAGTGATGTAGAAATCTCTCAAAATGATACACACGGCACACTCCTTACATTTGTATCTGGGAATGATTATTGATTTTTTTCTTTCATCTCTTTTTCATCTTTCTGAAATGATAAAGCTGAAGTAGAAAGGGAGTGATACCAAGTATTTCAAAACACTAATAGATGTACATTAGGAACTCAGCACACAATTCTTTGATTGAAAAATTGATTAATTGTTACAAGAAACAAATAAGCAAAGCCCTCAGTGATTCTAGATGAAACTTTCTTTGGAAACATAAGCTCAACAAATAGGATTTGATATGCATATAAAAATGACATACGTGAAGAAATATCAAAACATTGAAATTGTTCAGCTATTGATAAATGACTTTAATTCTACAATAGCAACAAATGATTTCAGTGAAAACATTTTCAAAAGACACATTGATTCCTATTTTCTACCTTAACCCTGATTATTGTACCACATTTAGATGTTTTAAAATTTAATTGGTATCGATAAATAATATTTTGTCTGCATAGGATGTATACTCTGTTATAAAAGAAGGAAACTGTTTTCAAATAAAATAGGCAGCATACACAAATTTATCGTCATAAATTAACTTAGTGGTTACTGAAGGTATTGCAGATGCTCATTGTAGGTATAAAATCTCTATAGAATGATGACGTTATAAAGTTAATTGTAGGGACTGAATAATTTTATAAACATAAAAGATAACTACACACTTTCAAAGGATTAATTGTATTGTATGTATGAATTATGCCTGTAGAATTTTATAGGTAGTTTAAATTAAATCTTATGTTTACATGTTTAAAATCTGAGCAATGTCCATGTTTATTTGAAAATTAAAGCTGAGTTTCATATTGTTTTCTTTGAATCTTTAAATCCAATTTGTCATATACATGACACTGATAATTCCTTAACTTTGTCTAGTGCAGTGATTTTAATTTGTCCTGAATCATGAAAAACTACTGCTGCAAGTAAAAGTACGATTTATTTATTAATTTTAAGATGTAAAATATCAACATTTACACCGCATGGCTACCTTTTTATTAAATGTATTTCTCTTTTTACAGCATGTTTTTGTCTTCTTGAAGCTCCTTATCTTTCTTTCTCATAGAAAAGCAAAAGACTGAGTTCTCCATTATGTAATGATACACGAGATCTATCAAGCAGAAGAGATTAGACTAGGAAGAGGAAATAACAGGCAGATGAAAATGAAAGGAAGAATAGAGGAGGAGAAACAGAAGAGAAACTATCATTCTCAATTTTCCCTAAAGTTGTGGCACTGAGTTCATTTGGAGAACAAGAAGTGATCATTTTTTCACAGCCTTGCCATTGATGGAGTTCATATCTTTGTTTTAAAGACAAAGTGGAGGGCCAGGGGTTTAGCTCAGAGGCCTAAGTGCCTACTAGGCAAGTGCAAGGTCGTGAGCTCAGGCAAAAATTTGACCAGTTACTTGATGTTTTACAGTTAGTGTTGGGAGATGACCAACATTTTTTATTTTCATGAAGTTTAAAGGCACTAAAGAGACTGAGAACAAAAAGCAATTAGCATCACCACAAAGCCTAAAGGTCAAGAAAGAAAAACTTGTGACAGAATCTAGGGAACAACTGGATATGTGTAGTGGGGCCTCCGAAGAAGGGTATTGCTTTAGAAAAATGTGACGATGGCCCAAAGATCACCAAAGTAATGTGGGTGAGGACAGGGAATGCATAGAGCCATTTTGCCTGTAATTCTCATCTCTTGCCAGAGTATTTCACTGGATGATCACAATTCATCGAGGGCAGCCTCTATGGAAACAGATCATGGCATCTGACTGGAAAATCCAGGGAGAATGTTCAATTCAGGTTGGACTGAAGCATGGCCACCCTTGCACAGATGACCTATGGAATCAGTCCCCAGTACAGAGATGCAGAATGAAAGAAGCAATGGATTCCTGTGCTAAGAATGGGAAAACATGGTGGAATGCGGCATGCAGGTAGGTCTCAGATATCCTTGGGTAAAGACAGAGATGAACCAGACATAGCAAACTATATCACAATGCACATCAATTATGGATTTCTGGGAACCAGATCATAACATCATATCAAATCTCAGAGCAGTGCAATGCCACAGAGCAACACGATGATTCAAGATTACTATGTAGCTATGTAAGTCTGCTACCCAATGCCTTCTTAGGAAGATGAATGCAAACAGTTTGCCTTGCTACAACATCGTGCTTTTACTGCCTAAATATTTACCTCAAAAGATAAATGGAGTTTTTTTAATAGAAACATCTCTATATAAAATCTGTGTTTGTGATTTCTTGCAATTAGATCTAATGAGGCATCAGCAAGACAAAATCACTTTAAGGAAATTAAGAAAGTTTAGGGCACATGAGTTTCTATATTTACGTCACTTAATGCTTATTCTTCAACGCTGCACATAGCTTCTGATCTATTTCCCGCCACAGAAGCTTCCATTTTTATCAGTCCATCCAATTCCTCCAATTCATTACCCTTTCCTATTTTCATTTGGACAGGATAACAGCTACCGTATCACACCCTGCATGACTTCTCTAACAGCCTGAATATTCTCTGAAATGGTGTCACTAAGTTGACTTGGAGAACAAGAAGCCATCATCTTTTCATGGTCTCCCTTTTAATGGAGCTTTAGTCTCAAGACAAAGTCATTTCAGGTAAGATTTGATCAGTTGCGTGATGTTTTACAGCTAGTGTTGAGAAGTGACCAACAGTTTCTCTTAATGAGAATCACCAGATTTTTTGGACTTATAGTTACACTTGCTGGAAGTAGTAAAAATTTGCATCTTTAACTACTTTCCAGGTGTTGCTGTTTTTCCACACACTGAATTACACAGTATGAACCACTACTTCTCTAAGCTTAGCCAGACATTCTTTGGTGGGTCACAAATGTAAAGCTGGAGTCAGAAAATGAATATGAGAATTGAATAATATTCCATGGAAGTTGAATATTTAATATTCATATACCACTTGAAAATCACTTACTACTTAATGGAGTGCGGCAGATATAAATCATAGTCTTTTATTGTACTGGAAAAAAGTGAACGTGCCAATCAATTTTAGATTTGATATGGTAGAAATATATGTTTAATAGTAAGAAAAATAAGCCTAACTGTTAAAGGGACCCTAATTTGTGGAGTGATTGATACAACATTGTATAATGTGAAGTATTCATAACTTATAAATTATTGTTGACATGAACTATAGAAATAGGAGAGATACACCTTTCTCTTAAAATGTATATAAACTTTTATATTACACATTGTAGAGGAAACACAAGTTTAGACTTGCAACTTGTTTCCGAGAATAAATTAATCAAATAAATAGAAAACCAGCTCTTTAAAAAAGTCACATTAGACTGCTTTAGGAAAAAAAATTAATATATTTGTAGACCATTAGCAAACTGTGCAAAACTAGTTAATCCTATTCAGTTGTCTTTCAGAATTCTATATATAGCTTATATAAAATCAACTGCATGCATTTTCATATTAGAAAACTTAAATATTTCATATTTTTATACATTTAATTGAAATGTAACACATGATCAAATATATTTTATTAATTATAGTTTTATATGTATTATATATATTCTACTATCCTTCATTTAATGAGAAAAATATGGTTAATTGAAATAGTTCCAAAGTCCACAGAAACCAAAAATTTCTATATCTTTAATTTTCCTAAAAAGAGTATTAAAATATTGATAAATCAATATATTGTTTGTTTTAGTTGACCTTTAATGTATTTGCTGTATTTCTTTTTGTGTTTTGTTTTTTGTTATGTATTTCTAATAATAACTTTATGTATGATTAACACAGGCTGCTACAAAGAATAGATGAAACTGAATTAGTAATGCAATAAAACATTGCTAAAAACATAAATTTTGGGTTTTTCTGGAGAATATTCTCTTATAGGACACTTTGTCCCTGTTGGAAGTCAGTGCCGTTTTAATCTATGACGTTAGATGCTAGCATCTTTAATCTTTGCTCCATGTGAGTGGACCTATATTACACTGCTTTTATTGTCAGCATTTGTACTATATTCAAATATTGTGATTTTCGAGAAACTGAAGGAAACAGTAGGACTTGATCATCACATCTGTGTGGGAACCTTGTACCTCTTCTGCACTAACTCAGTGTTTCTCAATGGTGCACTCTATCTACTAAAGCATATTACGAGTTAATCTCTGAATGTAAAACCCTTTTAACTGGACACTTTGATCTCGCCTCTGGCTCCAGTTCATAAGGGTACACTGCTCATTCCAGTCACTTTCAATAGCGACCAACACGCAACCAAGCCCAATGGTACTGAGTCCCCCCTTTATCACAATGTTCAACACCGATTAGTGCCATTAACAATTCTTTCATCACCGAACATTCTCTTTCCACTTCTTCGACTACCTAATTAGCAGCTCTTGTCTTTGGATGCCAAACATGCTTCTCTGCAGCTGAATGTGCTAACATGTTTAGGGAAATAGCCAAACATTCCATGTCCTCAAAAGTGTTTTTGAAAGAATGAATGAATATAATAACTTTTGGGTGTCTACATCAGATAAACTGCAGATGTCCTGTCTGCAAGTCTTAAAGCCCCCCTGATTATCCGACGTGAGGCTTGGCCAGCTTTTTCTCGAAGCTCTTCAGTTGCTCATCAGTTGCTGCAATAGTGCACTCCACTTTCTAATAAGGGAACCAAGCAGCAGCGATTGTAATTCCATCCTCCCTGCCTTCACACTCTCCTAGCATAGAGAGAAATCCACTAAATCACTGTGACTTCCGGTTTGTGTTGTTGGGAGCTGTCCTGTGAATATAGTCGCACAGTGAGTGAAAATCACAACAGCTATGTGGAGAGTAGTACTTGTACTAAATAGACCCTTTGTTTTACAAGTAATCAACTATGTCTCAAGTACTTGCTTTATCGTTTAATGGACATACTAGTGATATATTTTAAATAAAGATATTTTAGCTTAGTATTTCATTCAACAACAGTTGATTTCTTTAGGTGTTCATGATAAAGACCAGCAATGGTGCAATGAAAAAATGTTAGTTTCTGTCTTTATTTTCCAAGTGTGTTAAGCAAAAAGATACATAATTGATGCTGCCATCCAATTGCAGTAAAGACTTGTGTAACCTTAGCTGTCATATCAGCCTTAAAGCTGAGTGGAAATGCTGTGATGCGACAGTGACAGATCAGATATGCTTCCAATTCACCCATGCATTTTGTGATAGGAAACAATCATTATTGCCACAGGGTTTTTAATGAAACACTAGAAGTCACGCTATGGAGGAATGAATTAACTCTGTGTGATGTGGTCCCAAATAATTAATGTGCCCTCTAACCAAACATCCTTGGTCTTTTTCCATGGAAAAATTAGATGTTATTGGTGGAGCATGCTGACTACAGTGTGATTTATGTGTTTCATTGTTGATGGGAAATACCCACATTACCAGCCATATCATCAGCCAATAATTTCCAGTGGGAAAACTCCCTAATAGACTTTGTAGAGGATCTAAACTTCTTCACAAACTTTTCTGGCATAATAATGTGTTAGTTCCACAGAACAGTGCCACCTAAGGAAATCTTGGCCAGGAATTTATGAAGACCTTAATAAGACTAGACAATTTTTCTTCTGACCATTGCCCCAAGACCAAGTGTTTACTCTCTTCATCTTCACTTAGTTATGTATTTGTATAATTTAAAAATCAATCAGATTGCTTTTGACTCAAAAGTATCAGTTTGTGTTTATCAGCATAAAATTCTGCAAATATGTACAATCACCAAATCTAACAGTCTCACATATCATGATACAATATACTATTCTCATAAATGAAGTCTGCAGGTTGGTTTAGTCACTAAAGAATATCTCAATGGTGCTTTTTTACATTTCCCTCAGAAAATGTTAACTTTAAAGCACCATTTTAGTGTACTTCGTAGTACAAAAAGTGAACCATAAAGGCAGATGCCTTCAACTCTGCTTAGAGTAGCACATTTTTCAGTAGGCAATAAAGGTCTTTGAGTTGTTTTCTCCTCATAACTAGCACTAACTTATAGTAAGGCCTTAGTACACAGTGATAATGGAATGGAATGGAACAAAATGGAATGGAATAGAATTATTATGACCAGTTAGCAAATAATGATTCAGACACCAGAACCCTAGTGGAGTATCAGCTTTATTAAGATGTGTCATTTGTCTTTTCTTATTAAAAGGTATTGCTTTGCTTAGGATCAAAAAACGTGCTTGTGAAAACAATAGGTGGGTATATTTTAGACAATATAAAACAAAGCACATCTACTGATACAGTTATGATACCAAATTTGGAAAATTAAGGGTGGTCATGATGAAAATATATTCAAACTAAAATCTGCACCTGTTTCTAAAATATTAACAGTGTATTTTTTTTTCTGTGAAAAAATTTGAAATTAGTGTACAGAGTAAAGGAACTACATAACTGACAATATTTCTCAAATTTACAATTACATTAATGACTATATCTTAATCTGTAATTTTCATTTTATAAGCTATACAGTTGAAAATAGTAAACACAAAATTATATTATGACTTTTATATATTTGTTCTTCAATGTAGGTACAGTTACACAAGGCAAAGTATGTTATATAACTTTTAGCTGGATAGTCTTATTTTGCTTTTTCTAATCAGTTTGTAATATTTAAAAATATTGTTTATTTGTAATTTTAATTGTATTTTGTGCAAAGTACAGAATATATATTTTTCTATGAATTTTGAAAACTTTCATAAGGAAAGAATGTTTAAAAACTCTATAATATGTTCATCTATGAAGACTGATATTCACTCAACTATTTACCTTAATAGGTGATAAAAAGAAAATTTCACTTTTGAACCAGTATTAAGTAAAAAATACTATTTTGTGAAAACTTTAACAAGTGGTTGTTTCAAAATGGCTACGTATTATAAATAGATATGCATCACTGTCTTCAGGTATAGCTTTCTGTAGCTTATGTTTTAATACTCAGATTTAAATAGGATGGTGTTAGAAATGTATGATCTGGGCCTGTATTATGGGAAACATTGATTTAATAGATTTAAGATTGGGCTGAAATTTTACTTATTTCATGCAATATAGATTATTCTGATGCAAAGAACAATGAATCAATCATTCTACAAAAAAATGAAGTCCTTATTTAATTTTCTTTATTGGTTAACTTCTGGATAAAAATTGTATAAGACATTCTAAAGATTTCTAATGTTATTCCCTACTTGTTTAATTCCCAGCATTTTATTGAAACAAAACTAAACTGAAATTAAAATATTTTCTAGTCAGGGTAAACAATTGATTGAGTAACATTAAATTTCTCTTTTCTCTTTATGGACAAACCTTACACTAACAGATACCTCATAACACAAGGCATGTTTTTCATAGTATGAACTTGAAATTTTCAAAAGGTTTTTATAAAACAAATCACCGTAATTTCTTGAAGAAAACTCACATAAAACCATCGCCTACCTCCTCACTTGCAGCTTGACCGCCGATTCCGCAGGAAAATGAGAGCGCGCGAGATGAACAACGGCGTAACTTTGCCATTTTCGATTTGCATAGGAAAAGAAGTCCCTGGTTTTTATTTTGAATCCTACTTATTTTTGCATTCAGCCGAAGGCTTCTTTATTGAGAGAGTTTTGACAGGAGTTTTTGAGTGGTTATGTGAACGCTCCTCAGCAGCCAGTCTTAGGTCTCTAACTTATTGCACTATTACTGCAGTCTACATGGTTCATAGCCACCTTGCAAACAGTAAGTCCACAAATATTCTTACTCCCAAGCATGCTCCGCTTCCTTCACTGTGTCTGTGCTACTCAGTGACACTCGGCTTCTCTGAGGAAGTGAAGGCACACACTGCAAGGCATTTTTGATTAGTCTCCCATACACTACAGTGTTCTAGCAACTGTTCATGTCTGCAGGAAAGGAATGGCCTACTATGAACATTCTTCCAATATCCATGTGTCAAATACTTCTAGAGGGACTGTTTCTAAGGTAATGTTATTATTAATTTTCTCTTTGGCCAGCAGTATGCAAAACACATGCAGATTTAGGGTACCAGATCCAACAGCAGAGTGGACCAGTGTTGTTGTTGTTATTATTATTATTATCTACAATTTTATTAGAAATGGACATTCTCCATTTCCAATCTGACCTACTTAAAAAAACAAATAAGTAAACAAAATCCACAAATAAACCAGGCACTCTGTGAGTGAAGCCTAGTAATCTGTGTTTTCAGTAGCTTTGTTTAGTGAATTACTATTGATGTTTGTTGCCATTGCACTGGATTTTTACATCATGTACAAGTAATGGAAAGTTTATCTAATGGTAGTTTTGTTACTGCAGTCAGAATTTTTCAATAGAACAGAAGCAATGGGAGGGGTGTGTGTGTGTGTGTGTGTGTGTGTGATTTAATTTTGATGAATCATCTCAGATACTTGTGGGAATTGTCACATTCAAAATTTGTTTTGCAGCAGGGAAGGCTTGAGAGTCAGTGAAGATTTTGTGCTATATTTTTGAAGCTAAATTATGTCTCCTGAAAGCCTCAGTCATTGCTTTTAAGACATTTAGCTGAGGGACCCTCATGCTCATTATTGATTGATATAATTCTCTATTTTAGGAGCCAAGATGGGAAACCCGAAGAGGGGAATGCAACCTGGGTGAAGGATGGAGGGGAGGTGGTACAGAGATTGAAAATAAGAAGGACAAATTGAGTACATGTGCCAATTTCCCCAAACTAACTTTTCTGTATTATAAATGTGTGCTAATAAAATATAAAAATAAATTTTGAAAGAATATTATAATCTTTTGCAGTCAACTAACCTTAGAAATTGGTCATATCTACCATGTACTTTCTCATTAACACATTTATTTTCTTACATAAGTTATTTGGTGCTATAGCTTAGCTAATTTGGCACATAAAATTACTCATCACAATTAGCAAGGATCATTTTAATGATTAGAAGCCCTTCACCACTATGCTACTTAACAAAATCCATCTTCCCCAACATAGCTACAGTAATATACATCCTATAGTTTCTTTCTCCTGCATAAAATCTTCAGTGATTTTAGTTGCATTAATTTTTTGAAAAATGCACACTAGATCATAAGGCCTAGAATTATGTAACATTTGTCAATTTCTCTAAAGTCATTACAAAGTAATCTTCCTCTTAAATTTATTTTCAGAAGACTCTGATTTCACTTATATATGAGCTCAATTCCCAGAACATGTTGAGCACTTTCTGAAGAAGGCCCTGATAATATAAGATTCTCTGTATTTGCAATGTTTTCCCTCATAAGTCTCTGCTTAATTCCCACTCGACATTTATTTCAACTTTAATGTTATTTGCTCAGAGCAGTTTCCCTAACTCTCCATTTAATTACTTCATTTTATTTTTGTTATAAACATTTTAATTAAGTAGTTATAGATATACATGTTCATGCCTTTCATGTTTAATTTTACAATTACTTGGAAAGCTGAATGAGACAAGGAAGCATGTCTCTTTTCGTGACTTACATGCAAGATTTCCTGTCATTCTTGTTAGCAGGGATATAACACCTTTTTTCTGAATGAGGGAACCTGCCTGTTTAAGTGTTACTTTGCAGAATAACTGAAGCATTTGCTGAGGACAGAGAAAATACAGAATGTAAAAGGCAAATAGGAGAAAGAAATACAGCTAAAAATATCATGAACAATGCTTTCAATAGTTATATAAAGTTATATAAAGGAGTGTGACTATCAAACAAGAATCCCTGTTTTACTTTGTTGTGTACAGTGCAAGTGCCCACACTAAGCAATTCTCATTCTTTTAATTTTTCTCCTTTCCTTGTATCATATAACACAAACTCATTGATTTAAATTATTTTAAGTATGGTCAGTACATTTTCAGTTCCACACAGCATAAGCATATCCATTAGACAAACTGCATTGCATTATTTTTTTTATTTAAAGAGAAGAAAGAAAAAATAAAACAAAACAAAACAGAATAAAGGTAGCAACAATACAGAATTCCAAGGAAAAAAGGAAAAGAACAACAACAACAAAAAACTATTATTATTTGACAAATTACATACTGACTTGTTGTACATAGTTGTTCAAATTATAAAGTTAAAACATGTAAAGTAGACATTCAAACAGTGAGACTGTTAACAGTTTTGCTCCACGATCTGACAAAAAAAAGCAATATCGTCATCCATCTTACCAACTAAAATATACATTCAATTATATCAAAAGGGTAAAATTAAACACAACAAAACAGAACAAGGCGGATCACAAGAAAGCAATGTAAGGGACATAAATTCCAAAACTAGACAACTGGAGATATTCACTCGCTATTGTATTGACTCTTGTTTTCTTCCAAATAGTTGTCCATATTGTCACATACAGGGAATTCACATGAAACAACATAGTATGGAATTGATCTGAGCAGGATGAAGAGGGCGTTTCAGGTCTTCAAGACCAGACAATAGGGAAGCCGTGAATGGTGTCTCTCATTCTCCTAAAAACAGCTGTCCATACCTTCATGTGTGTTGAACTTAAACACAACAAAACAAGCTAAAATTACTTTGAACAAAGAATGATAATTTTGCTGGATTACACATCATGCCATTATGGAATCAGCACTGGGTACTGTAGTGTCTCTTTTTCTTCAAAGTAGTTGTTCATTTCAACATGTGTTATATAGTCGGTTCTTGTAATCTGTTTATAAGCTCTA
>PVJX010021215.1:0-32233 GCA_004027295.1 Dolichotis patagonum
CAAGAAATATAAAGATGAGAGCAGAAATTCTTGAAATTGAAACTAAAAAGTAGAATCAATGAATCAAAGAACTAGGTCTTTTTTATTAGTATATGTTTGGACATATACAGTTTACCTTTATCTTGGGAAGGTTGCACATGTACGTAACACATCTCAATTCTGTTTTTTGGTTTCTCTCTCTTCCCCTCCCTCCCTGATCCTCCCCACTTGCAAAAGCTCTATTTCCATTTTTTCACTTCAACTTGTTTTGTAAATTCCTTTCGCCTTTTTTCCTTTCTGCTTCCCTCCATCTCTTGATTGCTTTTTCATTTTAAAACAATCCCCCACTTCCTAACATCTCTTTTATTTTGTACCTTATTTATACTTCTAGCTCTTTAAAAGAATAGTATAGATAACCCTTACCCAGTCTTACCAAGAAAGGGAAGGAAGGACTCAAACAATTGAATTAGAAAAGAGAAAGGTGAAATCACAATGTACATCAATGAAATCTAGAAGATTATTAGCAAGTATCTCAAAAACCTATAGTCTAAAAAAAATTGGGAGTAGAGTGTAGGGGCACATGCCTGTAATCCCAGTACTTGGGAAGCTGAGAAATGAAGGTCACTATGAGTTTGAGACCAGCCTGAACTACACTGCAAAAAATAAACAAACAAAACAAAACAAAACACCATAGCAAATTAAAAATTGGAGAATTTAGAGGAAATGTGCTGAAATTGATTATATAAATATGAGATTTTATAAATAAGTTATATGTGTGCTATGTGTAGCATAGATTTTATAAACAGATATTGTATAGGTTTTATATTTTTCATATTTTAGAAGTTTTAATGAATAGTTTTTTATATAAACATAATCATATGCTTTTCACTAATATAGAATGAGGATCATTATGAAGAAATATTTTTCTTAAAAATGTAAATGTTGGAGATACATGTTTATAATTCCAGGTACTATATGTAAGACTGGAAAATTTCAAGTTTAAGGTCAACCTGGGTCATTCACTGACACCTTGTCTCAAATATAAAGAAGAAAAAATAGGAACTACTGGGCACGTAGCTCAGTGTGGAACACTTGCTTCAAGTGCTCAGTCACCAGCTCCACAAAGGAAAAATAATAACAAAAGGAAGAGTGGCTTGCAAGAGCAGGAAGATGGGGTGAGAGTTGTGTGGAGCTGCGGAGTTAGACAGGTGCACCTCAGAGGCAGACAGCATGAGAATAAGTTACTGTTTAAAACAGACCAGACCTTACAGGTGATAGGAAAACACAGAGAAAGAGATCAGACTGATAAGTCTGGGTTTCTTTTTTAGTCAAGAAATTTCAAGTTGTGGCATTTACTAATACCGAGGCATGTTTCAAAGCATGCAAGTTTTCCTGTTTTCTTTTCCTCTTCCTTCTTTTCCTTCTCTTCCTTCATTCTTCTCTCCCTATCTGCCTTCCTCTTTTTTCCCCCTTTCTTGTGTTCCCTTTTTTTAGTAGTGAGTAGTGGAACTGAAATCAGAGTAGCATGCATGCGATATAAAGGCTTTATAAATCAGTGATATACCCAGCACTCTTTTTATTTTATAGATGTTGTAGGAATATTTGGGGCACTAGGAAGAAATATTCATTGCTAAGAAATTACATGAGTGACAACTAATGGAGAACTTTTGGTATATACATATTTACAAACCTGTAAATTAAATTAAATTTATTTATTTTTTAATTAAAATAGTGATAGAAGATGAAATTACTCAAATATACAATAAAGACAGAGGTACTTAATAAGAATTATAAATGGTGTTGAATGACATTGAGAACTCAAATAAAACAGAAAGTAAAGAGCCCAATGAATGAAACTTAAACATTACATGTGCTTACGAGTCACTGGGAAGAACACAGGTTGTAATGGAGCAAGCAGTGTGTGTGAAATGAAATACAGATGGAACTTTGGAAATTATTTCCTGTTCAGGACTGGTCAAGAGTGAAGATGGTGGGGTATATTGAAATTGGGAAGTTACATGAACATAAAATTGATGCTAAGATAATACCATAAAAATGAGTAGCCTAAAGGAGCCAAAAATGTTAAATAGTGTATGATTCTTGAGTGGCAGAAGTGAATGAATACAAATAGAGATGAGAATGGCATTATGAAACAGTAAGCAGGAAACAAATTTCAAACAGGGCAGAGTAAGATAGAAAGCATGCACATCAGGAGGCAGCTAAGAGAATGTCAGTCTGAAAACTTGGTGACTCTGGTTTCTCTGTGACGTTGGTCATTTTTTGAGAGTAAGACAGGATGTGAGGCAGTCAAACATGTGGTAAGATTAGTTTCACAGAATGTAAAAGAGCAACGCCCAGAGAAATGTAACAGGACTCCTACCTGCGTCAAAACACTTTCATGTTGGCAGCTATGAATTTATATCACAACACATCTGTTCTATCCTGCCATCACTTGGACTTCTTATGGACTGAGAGGAACAGAAAATTTCATATAGGAACATGTACTTTTGCTAAACAAGTGAGGCCATAGCAGTTCAGAGAAGTTCAGTGTGTTAGCAGAAAAGTGTTAAACAGCACTGTAGAATCAACCTAGAGAATAACTGAGTGGGAGGCAGGGCTAGAAGCAAGCTAGAGTGTTCTGCATGTAGGTGAAGGATGTTTTAACAGATCATCTTTCAGATTTGTTATTTTTTTTTAGATAGAGTATCGCTATATAGTCCAGGCTGGCCTTGAACTTACTATGTAGTCCAGACTGGCCTCAAACGCACAGCGATCCTCCTGCCTCATCCTTCCAAGTGCTGGGATTACAGGCACGTGTCATCATGTCTGCTCAAATTTCACATTTTAGAGATCATATCAAACAACAGCATATTATTATGTAAAATCATATTATTTTCCTTTAGGGCCCAGAAATTAGGGAGACTACATCTTTCACAAAAGCATCAAGGAGTCAACATTTTGTTCTCATGGCATGTCTTATTTGCATGACAATTTGATTTTCTCTTAAAGTACTTAATCCCTAAATTTACTGGCACAGATAATATGTTCATCATTGTCCACTGTTAATAGTTTGTTGAACACTAAATAAAGCAAGTTGTAAGATGCCAGTGAGAAACTCAAGCTGAAGATAAGGGAAATCAAGGAAGATCTAAGCAAAGAGCTCATGTCCAAATGCAGCCAATTTCAGGATAAATATACTGAAGAATTAGAAATGGACGTCTACACTCTGAGAATGAGAAATGGTCTTCAATTTTATATATGGTAATTGTGATACATGAGAAACTCATTCATTGTTTCCCTTTCTTTTTAGACCCTCAAGCTACAGCATGGCAGGAGACAGCTGGCATCCTAGAAGTTTTGTGCATAATTTTGATGGAAACAGTGGGTCTCTTGATTCCAAACTGTAAGTAATTACAAAATAATTTGTTCTTAGGTAACCAGCCTATCAGCTCTATGATGAGGACTTTACTTTCTGTAAATATTGATTTTAATATTTCCTTAACAATTATATTCTAATTAGTAGTAATTATTGCTGTAATTTTTATCACTATGATTTTTGCACAGTATATTCCAGAAGAGAAGAATGAAGCAAGAAAATCCTTATTCCTGGTTCTATCTTTTAAAAATAATGGCAAGTATTAATTGTGTACACTGTATTTATAGTATTTATGAAGCTAAAGTATATTTTTCTCAGGTTCATAAAGGTCAATGAATTATGGTAGATTTCCCAGTAGGCATACACCCTCAGCAGGCCTAAGTAAGGAGTCAATGCTTTGCAGTTGAAATAGCTTCTATTTCACTGCTGTAGTACCGAATCTAGTCTTTGCCTCAATGTCATGAGACATTGATCCTGAGCCTTACAATACAATAAAAATGCCTTGTGTTTGGAGATGAAAATCCAGGATGAGGAGGGAGTGCAGGGTGCATCATGGTGACTGTTAGTGTACAATGGAAACAGAAACTCACAGCAACTGATATTGACCAACACACTGAATTACTTGGGACAAGCTGCAAGGGGAAGTTGTGGAAAAATAAAAAACAATTCGTTGGTGAATGTAGGGGTAAAGGATAGGAAAGAAACAACCGTAAAAGTAGAAATTCAAAATATAATTAACTATGTAAAAAGATGCTTCAATTCACTGCTAATTTTGAATACTTTTGTCATTTCAAACTTTACACGTTGTCATTCACATTTTTAAAATGAAACTTTTAATATGTGAGAAAAAAGATGAAATTAAAGAGACCTATAATCTTCGTAAAATTAAGATGAATATAATCAAATTTATACTTTCTTTGAAAATCATACTTTTTAATCATCGCCATTTTTCTGCAGAAAATTCTCATAGTGATATGAAAAAAGATGCATAACAGGAATTTTGATGCAGCATTATTAAAATGTTGTAACATTTAAAAATCGTGATTCTGTAACTTATTAGTTTGTTATATATAGTAATATCCAAGTATTAACTTTATTATTCTTTATCTGCTTCACTGTAAAAGTCATGTTAAATGAATATTATGTGAATTTTTTTAAGAATTTGACAAATTTAAAATAACACATTTCATATTTCAGTAAATATATATTGATATTGAAATATATTGATGAGATAAGTAGAAACCATGTCTCCTCAGAGAGAAACTGAAATACAGTCATTTTATAAAAAAAAAGTAATGTTACTTTAGATGGTTATAAAAATTATAAAATTAAGAAAATATACAAATAATGTATATTTATTAAATTGTTAAACAGCAAATACTAAATTGTTGGAGCATAGGTTTTACTACTTCTAAGGAGTACTTTTAAGCCTTCATTGTGTATATGCAAAATTATTTTATACAAATTTCAAAGATAATTAGACTCAGGTATTGCTTTTTCTGTTTTTATTGTTTAACCATTTAAATAGACAAAGCTTGTATAATCATGTCAAAAATTATATTATTTGAAATAATTTTTTTCTCACACATGCTATTTTTATTGATTTTTAAATAGATAACTTCTTTTATTTTGAAAAGAAAAAAGATAAACAAACAATGAAACCAAGTTTCAAAACAGGTTAGTAGATTTAGTAGATCAGATACAAGAGTAGATACACTGCGTGTTGTTGTCTTCCTAGTAGTTATTCAGAGTATAGGCATAGGCATGCTATCTTGTTTAAAAGGTAATAGCACAAAATATTCTTTTCAAAGAGAAGCTAACTGTATAGCTATCTAAATTATCTTGTGCATGCACATATTTTTCTGTTTCTCTTTTTTCCTTTCTCATTTCCCCAGCACAATTTGTAAATAGACAGTTTTAATGAACATGAATTACTATTGATGAAGCTTAGCTATGATTGTGTAAAGACTGTTCAGAAATGTTATAAAAATGGTTAGTACAAGGTATAGTTTCCTGCTAGAGCATTTGCCTAGCATGTAGTAGGTGCTGGGTTCAATCCCTAAAACCACTACCCAAAACAAACAATCCAAAACTCTCAATTTTGTTGTTTAATATTTGTCTTATCACAATTAAAGAAATATAGCTACCATAATTGTATTATTCATTATAATTATCCATACTATAATCCATACTATAATTTCACTACTTTTTGTTTTCATAGTCAGCTCCAGGGACTTTTGTTCACCCAACTGGACTGGGTATGGAAATAGTTACTATCATTTTTTTCTGTGAAGCCAAAAGCTGGGGAGAAATCCAGGATACCTGTGCAGAACTGAATTCCCACCTTCTGAAGATAGACCTGCGCAAGAGCTGATGGGTCACACACTTCCACCCTTCCATCACATTATATCACATTATTTGATTTGGAAGTGCTAGTAGCAAACATCATTATATAGAAAGCTGAATAGTATTTTAAATTTTGTATTTAATTTTCTCATGGAGAAAAGAAATTACACCATTAGACTACTTATTGTTACAAAGAAATCAAACTAGTAAAGAGATAATATCTTGAGGTTGGGCCTATAAATACACTAAGTGGTATGTGAGAGAACTTGGAAGAGCTTTTCACCACTAACTTTTGAGTGAGGAAGGAGCAGATCATGACACACACACTGTTATATTTGTGCATGTTTTCTCCCAATAGGAACTCTTACTAGTGTTTGAAATGACAGGTTGGGTTACTTTCAAAAGCAATAAAAACAGATGGTCCTGGTTCTGGGAAGACGGCTCCCAAGTGAAGAAGAACTTGTAAGTACAATGTTTGGACACACTGGATTTTTCAAGAGTAGTGGCATTTGTGTGTGGAGGTGTTACTTGTGAAACACAGAAAGAGAAAAAGAAAAAAGAAAAAAGAAAAAAGAAAACAGTACATGGAGACCAAAATATGGGAAATAATTGGTAAAAGTTTACCAGACCTTTCTAAATAATCTGACTTTGAAATATTTACATTTTAGGTGTTTTGGAAAATTGGTGTGTAGTTTAGCTAAGCTGATAAATCCAGAAAGCTTTGTCACATTTATTGGTTTTTTGATTCATTATTCTGCTTATGAGAACAAAAGGGGATTAGACAGTGCCTAATATATTACATTAAGGTAACTTTTATAATGGAAAATATAAATGTTCATGGTATTTTGACTGTTCTTACGTCAGTTTGTATCGTTGTTGCTTTATTCTTTTTAGCTTATATTTGTTGTAGTTAATTTTCAGTTTGAGATAAAATTAGTGTTTGCAGAGGCTACTCCTTTGTTTTTTTTTTTTTTTTAAAGAAAACATAGCTTTACACAGATTTTCATTGTTGGAAAGTAAAAACCACAGTCGTGCCTATATGAATGGAAAGTGTATGCACTAAGTAAAAGTTTCATCTAGGAAAATTTATACCTGTGAGTTTAATATATAGAAAATCTGCATTATCCTGACATGTTTTTTTAAAATAGCTAATATTCACAAAACACCTTGGTTATTAGTTTATTTTATTTTTAAATAAATTAAAGTATTTCTGAATATTTTACATTATTCAGAAGATTTGAAAATTTTTACTTTTTAAGTTGTATTGGAAATAAAGAGAACTTTCCACTTACAATTCCTAGAAGGTAATTATCTTTTATGTAACAAGTAAATTGTTATTAATCCATTAATTGAAGTTAGTAAGTACCACTGAGCACTAAGCAACTTTGCAAAATGCAGAAGACATAAGAAAAACTGGAAAGTTTCTGTACTGGACTTTTCTAGAAAGAGACAACCTCTAGCTGTATTACTGAGATTGGACCTGAATCCTGAGTAAACATGTCATATCCACACATCTTTAGACGCTACGATGTATGTGAAATGGCACTGTTATTCTCAGCAGTGTGTACAATAAGGATTAGTACAGTACGTCTCATTACTTTTTAAATCAGGGCACTCAGAGTGAAAACAAATAAAAAAAAATCCCTAACTCTGAGCGCTATCTCTGATTCCTCTTCCTCCTTCCTCTCTTTCTCCCCTCCTGTTTTGCTACGTTCTCCTCGGCGGCAGAAAATTTCATTCTACCCCTGACAGCGTGTATGTTGCACCAGTAGCTAACAAAAACTGGTCTAATCAAACCACATGGGCACAAAAGAATCAGGATACCAAAAATTAAGCTCATACAGATGCAAGCCATATCACTTCTTGGTAAGAATGCAAACCTCATAAACCCAAAGAAGAAAAAAGAAAAAAAGCTTTCATTATTTTCCTTTTTTGCTTGCATTAATATGCAGGCTATGAGCGAGTATAATTCATAGGTATTACACATTTATAAAAAGTTATCTTCATCGGAGAGATTAGAATGATGGTCAATGATAGGTGTCCTCTATCTCTTCTCTCTGTCTCTTACTCTTGTCTCTTTTTCTGTGTCTTAAGACTGTGCGTAACAGAGCCACTGTCTTTTTAATTTTTTTCTTAACATTTTTTTATGTGTAGGTGCCTGTCTTTGGGATGTAAAAGTTTCAAGGCTAGTTTACTTATGCAAAGCATGTCTAGGTCTGGGATACTTAGGGAAAGATAGTGACTCTGTGTAGCTCAAATTCTTCAAGAATAGACAAAAAATTGGAGACTACAGCAATGCAGATTTGAAGTAATTTTAAAAATAGTATTTAGGATGCTGCAACATTGTGAAAATTAAAGTTATTGTGCAATACTTAATTCAGGCACGTAACTCAAGTTAATGGTAGATTGACCCTGGGTTGGGAGTCCTAGGCATCATGCTTCTGCCAGCATACTCTTGGACTTTATGTCTCAAATGTGGTTCCTTGTTTATCCTTTTTCCTTAGTAAGATGGAACATATGGTCTCTCAACCTGTGAATCTTTAAACTATGATTCAGGTATTGTTATATTGTTACTGTGTAATAAAAAAGTTTTTAAAAAAGAAAAAATAAACCCTCAAAGCATCAATCTTCACGGTGGCTAGGACCTCAGGAATACCACCTGTGTCTACCACTGCTTGATAAAAGTTTGACATGAGATGGACAGTTTTTGAGAGTATTCATAGACTTAATGAAGGTGCTGTTTAGAGTTTTAAGCACAAACTTGAAGGATAAACAAGAAATAACACATGAAATTTAGGTTCAGAATGAAGAAACTCAGAGATTAGCCTCAGTGGTAGCCATTATCATCATTACACGTTTGGCCAGAGTAGCAACTATGAACACTTTCAATAATTTATAAGAAAATCAGTTATAATGAATGAGCTGATGTTGAACTTTATTAGAGAAATACAAAGTATGAAAGAAAATTAATGTAAAATTCTATAATAGGATCAAATAAAATTCTAGAAAATAAAAATTCTAGAATAGAAATGAAAATTTCTAATATTTCATATTTTTGAAGAAACAGTGGCTAAATTTTTCCTAATAGAGTTTTAAAAATACAATTTATGTGAAATATACAAGCAGTTTGGCAATCTATAGGGAAAACTCTAATCATATTATTGTCAAATCACAAAAATTCAAAGTGAAGAAAATAGGATTGTAGCGTTGCAAAAAAGACCATATACAATGGGAAAATTATGTAAGTGATTGTTCACTTTTTATCAAAAATGATACAGATGCAACAGCAGTGGAGCATCTTTATAGATGAAAAGAGAAATACATGTGCTTTGAAAAATGTACAGTCTTCTGATTTCTGGTCCAATAGGCAAGGTGTTTACAAGTAGTCACTAACTACTCCAGCAAGAAGAGAAACCTGAATGAAACGATTATCGTTAACCATGCTGTATGTGTTATTGACTTAATTATTAAAAACAAGAATAATTAATAAAATAGAATAGTTAATGAAATGTAAATATTTATATAATCTAAATTCATACTTATCCAAACTGATTTACAGAAGAAAAAAAGGTATTGACTTATATATGGAGTGTACAATAATTCTTTTGAATATGGAAGACCACAAAATTCACAGGGAGAGTGACACTTTCATTTCCTGTTATTTCATTCCTCTAATGTCACACCTAATTACTGGTGTACAAGTTTGGTGATGCAGTGAGCACTGGTGTCTTCTGTATATTTCGTTGCAGTGATGTTAAGGAACAAAAAGAAAACTCATGAGAACTGAAGGCTGACGGTGTCCATGTTTCTTCAGAAGAAAAATGCCTAAAAATAGACAAAATGAAGGCATAGTGGTTGGAAAGAAATAACTCACACAGGTCTGAAATTTACCAAATCTCAGCAGAAACAAATCTTCAAGAAAGAACAGAGTTTTGCAATATCAAGTAAACAGGAGGTTTACTACGTTGAACTGAAGTTTCACAAAGCATCTCTTCTGCAGCCCAGAGCATGGCTTGTTGGACAAAAAAGAAAAGGTACAGTACCGTAAATATTTGTTTAAAGAGAGATATTGATTCTTGGGTTTAGAAGATTTCAACTCTCAAAGCCAATACAAAATTTTCACAAAACACTAATTATCTAGCTTTTCAGCACCACCTTAGACTCTTTCAGGATACTATAATGAATTTAAGATTCTCTTAGTATATGTAAATTTCCTCTAGAGTATCATTGATCCAGATACCAGCAGAAGAGTACTACTTGTAAGAACTAAAACTTAATTGTCATGAATTTATATGAGTTGGTATTTTTAAAATATTGATGCTAGATTTCAATTCTAATTTGTTTAATTCAGTCCCCTAAACAGTAATTAAACTTTCACTGTGGACCTTCTTTGGACTTTCCATGAAATCTAAAGATGAAGGAACAAAAATTCTAGATTATCATTATAAGAAACATTACAGAAAAATGATTTTAAATATATTTTTGAAGGTAAAACTTGTACAGTTTTATAACAGGGAGATAATGGACGTGGAGGTAACAAGTGAAATGTTACAAAATTTTAATCATGTTCTTAAGTGATTTAGTAGTAATTTTAGTAATCTTCAGAAAAATATGCTATATATGATCATTAATCTGGTAGAGTCAGATGTCAAATGGTTTTCCAATGTCTACCAGTAGATCAGAGGAAGATGTCAATGATGAGATTGTATGTAAGAGGCTGGATCTTCTAGAATACGGCTGTGGCTGGCAATAAAGACAGACGTAAGTAGGTAAGATGCAGAAGAAGAAGATGATATAGGAGACATCAATCACAAATAAGCAGCATTTAAAACATAAGCAGCATGGGCAGAGGATGATTCAAGAATGTAGATGTGAATGCTTGACAAAAGAGAGGTGGAGAATGAAATACAGCAAATTAGATTGATCCAGTAAAAGGGCAAAGGGAAAGTCATCTTCTAAAATTTAACCCATTTATCCTAATTCACTCTGATGCCCTCTTTTGTTTTCCAGTTTCCATCTTGAATATAAAATTAGTTTTTGGAAAGCACAAAGCTTTATTGCACTCAAGAATATTTGTGAATCAGGCCTTTCTGAGCAGACTATCCCTTATACTCTCATGCTTCCACAAGAAATTAACTCTTACCTTAATTTTGTAAACATTAAAGTAATAGCAATTTTTTAGAGAAACACTAAGAGGTCTTCTGTATATTCATGAAACCACAGTAAATATTCCTTATATCTTGGGAAAAAACAATTTTTTTATCATAATGGAAAAAATAATGCATCTTATCACTTCCCCTTTTACTAATATATTGACTTATGGTTCCTAAGATTAATAAATCAACATTCTATTTTCATAATGGGTTATTATTTGTACAAAAGCTTGGGTTTTTTTCTAAGTGAACTGAACTCTACTTCTTGACAAGAGATAATGCTTCAGGATTGTCCAGGGTTAAAATTTTGTAGGATCGTGGATAAAAGATGTTCTACATTGTTCATGTGGGTGGGTTGGGCAACCTCAGAGGGAGAAGAGAGTGAAGGTGGAACCAACAGGAAGGGAGTTTGAGGAGCAAGAACTGGTCTCTGTGCAAATGAAAAGCTATTGATTTCAGGATGAAGCCTTGAGGAATGAGTCCATGGAAGGCTGCCCTTGGAGAGTGTGGCATTTTAATTGTCTTCAACTGTCTATAGCTTATAGGAAAGAGAAACTCAAGCATTGAATCTCTTTCTTTTCTTTTAGATTCCCCCTATCTAGAGCATGGAGAAACATATCTGGCATTTTAGGAGTCTTGTACACAGTTTTAATTATAACAGTCGGTATCTTACTTTCCAACCGTAAGTAATCAAGAAAACAACCTGCTATTACTATAGCCTATACATTAGCAGTATGATGTCTGTATTCATGTAGAATGGTTTGCCATTAATAATGAATGTCATGGTTGATCAAGACTGCTGTGACTGGTAGGATGTGTCTGAGATGGGTTCCTCTCCCCGTGATTGATCAGAAGCTTCTGTGAATGGTATAAAGAGATCCAAGATGGGCCCCTCTCCCCACCATTCTTGAATGGCAGGAAGGGATCCAAGATAGGTACCTGTTTCCAAAGTTTCTGTAACTGGCAAGAAAGAGATCCAAGATGGGTTACTCTCCCTGACATTGATTGGGAGCTGCTGTACCTAGCAGGCAGGAGTCCAAAACAGGTTGCTGCTCCCCATTGATGGGACTAAGGGACTGGAGACTAATGGAAAAGCTGGAGGCTCAGTAGAACTCTGGCTAAAGTGCACATCATCAACAGGCAGGGTTAGGGGTGAAGACAAATTGGAAGCAACAGTAACATCATGAGCCAGTAGATGAAGTGTGGAAACTTATCAGGTCTGTATCCAGTACAGGCTGATAGAAAAAGCAGCAAGTCCAATCCTCATGTGCATGAAAGCTACCACTGGGACTCTCTTGTAGGTAGCCATTACACGTCAGGAGAGGAAGCAGCCAACCCTGCCCCTGTGAGCTCAAAGGCTGTCACTGGGAACCTTTATCCAGAACAGGCTGGAAGAACTAGCTAGTCATCCTCAGAGAAGCCACACAAGACTGGAAAAGCCTGCCCTATGCCCCACAGCCTCCCCAGGAATGTAGGTTAGGAGAAACTCAGGTGCCTGACCCATTCTCCTACACTGCAGATGGGTAGCCAATATGGGAAGTGTCTGAGACCCCACAACCAGCTCATCAGGAGGAAACCAGGAAAATGTAAGGATGAAAGAACAAAAGGCAATTTCATGCCTCCAACCCACACAGAACAAGTCCAGGAGATATAGACATGGAAGAAATTAAAATTTGCATACCTGAACTTTCTGGGATGATGGCAGCTGAAGTAAAGAAACTACTTCATGAGGTTGTAAGAGAAAATCAGATTAGAAATAATATCTCACATAAAAAATAAACATAGGAAAAAAGTTGCTGAGCATATCAAAAAAAGACATAGATTTAAAAAAGAGGAGCATATGAAAATGAGGAAATCCTTGAATGAGCAATATAAGGAAGAATTAGAATGCATGAAAAAGATTCAAAGAGATATTTAGGAAGATAAAAACTCCATTGAAAGCTGGAAAAACTGGTGGAAAGAAACTGAACATAGATTCTCAGACTTTGAAGACAGGATTTCAGCTAGTGATCATGAAACAAACTATCTCTTAAAAACAACAAGGAAGTAGGAAATAACAATTTAATGGCTGCAAGATGATGCAAAGAAAAATAGTTTAAGAATGATCAGTGTCAGTGAAAAAGTAGGGGTCTATACAAATGACATAAAAGGACTGTTTACAGAAGTATGGGAAGCATGGGAAAAAGACCTGGCATACAGATGAGTGAGACATATAGAACTCCAGCAATATAATCAAAATAAATCTATACCTAGATATATAATAATCAAGATCCTAGAAGCCCAGAACAATAACAGAATATTAAAAGCTGTTAAAGAAAAGAAACAGATAACCTAGAAAGGAAAAGCTGTCAGAATCACCACAAACTTCTCAACACAAACCATCAAGTCAAGAAGAACTTGAAGTATTTCAAGACCTGAAACCAAACAGCTTCCAACCCTGATTGATGTATCTTGCAAAACTATCTTTCAAAATCAGTGGAGAAATAAGAAAGTTCCATGACAAGGAACAATTGAAGAAATTCATGACCCCCAAACCAATGCTACAAAGAATACTGAAGGACATCCAAAAGACAGATAAAAATGATCACAGTTCCAGGAACAGTAGCAGAGGGGGACTGCTATGTGTGGCAAGCAACTGAATGGAAGCGAAAAGTAGGGAGCCAATGACAGGAAAACAGCAAGGCAGATATGAGCCAGAGCATGTTGGCCATAACCATTAATGTAGATGGCCTCAATTCACCACTGAAAAGAAACAGACAGAATGGATCAAGAAACAAGATCCATCTATATGCTACATACAAGAAACATATTTAACTTGAAGGGAAATTCATAGACTGAAAATCAAAGGAGAAAAAAACAATGCTTCATGCAACAGAGAACCAGAAAAAAGCAGAAGTAGCTTGCCCATCAACCACAGAATGGATAAGAATGATATGGCATTTTTACACAATGGAAAGCTACTCAGCTATAGAGAAGTATAATCATGGGGGTTTCATAGGTAAATGGATGCAACTTGAGATCATACTTATGGGTGAAATGGTTCAGACTACATGGGTGAACACTGTGTTGTCTCCTGAGTATAAAAAACTGAAGGATTTAATGGGACCCAAAATGTATAATAGATATTGTAAAAGCAAAGGGGGAGGAAACATCTTAACAGGTAAGGTGGTAGCCATTATTAATTTCTCATTATCTTGTTTTGAAGCCCTGTATCATTTTAATTGTTCTGCTTTTTAAAAATTTTATTCTGTTTTGTGTTGTTTGATTCTCTTAAATCTGATGGTGCAAGCAGCTATTTTGAAAATAAGACATGGTAGCCATTGTTCATTTCCTATTATCATGTTTTGAAGCCCTGCATCATTTTCATTTTTTTTGTTTTTATTTATTTTATTCTGTTTTGTTTCATTTGATTTTATTATGACTGATGGTATAGGAAGCTACTTTGAAGATAATGAGTCATTAAGTTAGTCATTGGGTGAGTTTTTTTTTTTTTTTCAGTACCGGGGATCGAACTCATGACCTCACACTTGCCAGGCAGGCGCTTATGCTGCTGAGCTAAATCCCCAGCCCTACGTTAGTCATTGTTGATTTCCTGTTGTCTTGTTTTGAAGTCTTGTATGATGTTCACTGTTTTGCTTTGGCTCTATTTTGTTTTATTTTGTTTCATTTTATTCTCTTTAAAATAAAAAAGTAAAAAAAAAAGACCCAAAATATTCAATAGATGTTGTGAAAGTGATAGGGGAGTAAACATCTACACATGATCTTAGCCAAAAGGCCGAGAAGCGATGAGTAAACATCTAAAAAGGTGGTAGCCATTGTTAATTTCCTATTATTTTGTTTTGAACTCTAGTGTTAACTTTCATTATTTGGTTTGGTTTGGCTTGGTCTTATTGTTTTGGTTTTTTATTTTGTTATGTCTGGTGGTATGAGTAGCTGTTTGGAAGATAACAAGATATATTATGCTAACCACTGTTGATTTCCTTTTATGTGGTTTTTAAGTCCTGTAATACTTTCATTATTTTGTTTTGCTTGGATTTACCCAATTTGGTCTTGTTTGATTTTGTTATGTCTGATGGTTTGGAGAACTATATTGAAGGCAAGAGGCATTATGGCAATCATTGTTGATTCTCTATTTCTCGTTTTAAAATCCTGTATCACATTCAATGTTCTGTTCTGATTGGCATTGTTCTGTTTTATTCTTTTTAAAATAAAAAAATGAATATCCCATTGTTTTCATAGTTATGTTACAGTACTAACTAGTGCTATAATTTTTCTCACAGTGTTTTCTAGCAGAGAACAAAACAGAAATACTTTACTTCTTCCTACTCTGTCTTCTAAAAATAATGGTGAGTTTTAATGTGTTTATTTTCAGTACTTTTGATTATTAGAGCAAAATATCATATCTTCTTCAGATCCAGAACTATAATGAATACAGGCAGATAACTATAGTTTTATAATATGTTCAGCCCTTATCAGGGATATATTCACTTAGGTAAAATAAGAAAGATGACTCAGGAGAATGTGAAAAATTCTAACATTGTTAACATGATTTATTGTTATAAAGATAAAAATGAGATTTAATTATATTGAATTTCAATACAAATCATTCCAGTGTCTGTCTTTTTGATTTGTCATTTGAAAATAAAAATCAGAATAACATATAAATAAATATAATTTTTAAATTCTAGTGTATTACCACTGCAGAATGTACTGATCATTCCAAGTATGATCAGGAAATAGCCAATTATTGCCACAGAAGTTTAGATACTTTAGCAAGACAAATGAGTACTGTACACAAGATTTGTATACAAATATTTGTGAAGTGCAATTTTTAACTAAATGTTTTAAAAATTTTATTTAAAGAGAAAAAAACAAAATAAAACAGAATAAAGGGTAGCAACAATACAGAATTCTAAGGAAAAAAGGAAAAGAACAATAACAAAAAATCCTAAGAAATTATTACTTGACAAATTACATACTGACCTCTTGGAAATAGTTATTCAAATTACAAAGTTAAAACATGTAAAGTAGACATTCAAACAGTGAGACTGTTAACAGTTCTGCTCCATGATCTGACAAAAACAGCAATATGGTCATCCATCTTACCCACTCAAATATACATGCAATTATATCAAAAGGGTAAAATTAAACACAACAAAACGGAGCAAAGTGGATCACAAGAAAGCAATGTAAGAGACATAAATGTTGAACTTAAACAACTTAATCTGAAGCCCTTTATAACTTATACTGTCCTAATATGACTGATCTTATTTGAATCCGGTTTGTTAGATTGCTACTTTGTATTGACTGATTTTATTGATATCTGTTATGATTGATAGCATCAAGTCTAAGAGTATAGGCAACTACACTGAAGATGACAAGATTCACTAAGATACCCACTCTGGTTTGATTATTACTTGCTTTTGAAGTCTTATAATGTCTCCAATGCTTTGTTTTTATTAATGTTGTTGTATACTTCTGAGACATCATGGTAACCATTGTAGATCACCTTGTATTGCAGTTTTATGCAACTTTTTTGCCCCATGCTTTTCTAGGAATTGTTGTTTTATCTTGCTTTGTTTTGTTTTTACCTCTAATACAGAAAGGATAGATATACATCTAGAGACTCATGCATGTGTAGAGCTTATAAACAGTTTACAAGAAACAACTATGTAACACATGTTGAAATGAACAACTACTTTGAAGAAAAAGAGATACTACAATACCCAGTGCTGATTCCATAATGTGATGATGTGAAATCCAGCAAAAGTATCACTTTTTGTTCAAAGTGATTTTAGCTTGCTTTGTATTGTTTAAGTTCAACACACATGAAGATATGGACAGCTGTTTTGAGGAGAATGAGAGATACTATGACAGCCATTCTTGGCTTCCCTAATGTCTGATCTTGAAGACCTGAAATGCCTTCCTCATCCTGCTCAGATCAATTCCATACTATGTTGTTTCATGTGAATTCCCTGTATGTGACAATATGGACAACTATTTGGAAGAAAACAAGAGTCAATATGATAGAGAGTGAATATCTCCACAGTACTAACTAGTGCTATAATTTTTGTCACAGTGTTTTCTAGCAGAGAACAAAACAGAAATACTTCACTTCTTCCTACTCTTAGTGACTAGGAAAAGAAAGGCTTCTCAAAAATAGCAAAGGACCATGAGAAGTCAATCAAGCAGTTGCTAGATGGAACAAAGAAGAATGATTTAAGATTAATTGGAGTCAATGAACAAGCAGAGGTACCATGAATAACATTAAAAAATTGTTCACAGATATCATGACAGAAAACTTTCCTGGTAGAGAAAAAGAATGACATATACATAATTGAGGCATGTAGAATTCTCCAGCCAGACATATTAGAGTCAGGATTCCTGAATTCAATACAATAACAAAATCCTGTCATTAGAGAAAAGGAACAAATCACCTATAAAGGAAAACTCATCAAAAGTACTTCTCAGCACACACTTTAAGTCAAGGAGAGCTTGGAGTGAAGTATTTCAAGTTCCTAGGGAAAACAGCTTTTCACTTTGATTTATGTACCCCACAAAACCATCTCTCAGAATTGATGGAGAAATAAGATACTTCCACAACAAAGAATATCTGAGGAAACTTATGACCAACAAATCAGCACTCCAAAATGTTTTTAAGGACATTCTGGAAAAAATAACAGGACTATAGCTCCATGAACCCAACAGAAGTAATCCATCAGGGAAGGCAAACAGAGAGAAAAGAGGGGAGGACCCAGCAACAAGAAAATAATATGACAAGGATAACTCAGTGCATATCAGTTATAACCATCAATGTTAATGGTCTCAATTCATCAGTCAAAAGGAATAGACTGGCAGAATGTAACAAGAAGGAAGATTCAACAATAAGCTGCATACAAGGGACACATTTAATTCAAACAGAAATTCATAGACTGAAAGTCAAAGAATGGAAAATAATATTGCATGCCACAGGAACCAGTAAAAAAGAGGGGTAGTTATTCTATTTGAAGACAAAGTGAATTTCAAGCCAAGACTGATTAAGAGAGATAAAGAAGGTCACTATATCATCATAAAGGGAACAATTCAAAAGAAAGAGATAATGATAATAAATATATATGCAACCAATACCAGTGCACCCAAATATATAAAACAATTACTAACAGACATTAAAAATCAAATAAGTTCTAATACAATTGTATGGGAAACCTCAATACCCCACTGTCACAAAAAGACAGATAAATAGACAAAAAAAATCAATGATGAAATATTAGAACTAAATCAAACTTTTGAACAAATGGACCTAGTAAATGTCAATAGAGTGTTTCACCCCACAACATCAGGTAAAACTCTTGAAGAAATTCATGGAGGCAAAGACTTTATGGGAAAAAAAACCCTGATTGCACAGGAACTATTACAAAGAATCAACAACTGGGATCTCACCCTATTGAAAAACTTTTGCATAGCAAGAGAAGCTACTAACAGACTAGACACAACCAAAAGTGTGGGAAAAATTTCCCAGCTGTACCTCAGACAAAAGGTTACTATTGAGAACATATGAAGAATTAAAAAATCAGTTCTCCCAGATTTAAAGACCCAATCCAAAAATGGGCATCTGAGCTAAATATACACTTCTCAGATGAAGAATTACAAACAGCAAATACATATGCAAAAAAATGTTGAACATCACTGGTCATTCAAGAGATGCAAATTAAAACAACACTGAGATTTCACCTCACCCCAGAATGAATGACTACTATCAAGAAATCAAGCAAAAACAAATGCTGGAGGATCTATGGGGAAAAAGGAACCCCTTTCCACTGTTGGTTGGAATGTAGACTGGTGCAACTACTGTGGAAGTCAATGTGGGGATTCCTCAAAATACTAGATCTACAGGTACCATTTGACCCATTGATCTCCTTCTGGGTATCTTCCCAAAAGAATTAAAAATATCATACCACAGTGATATATAGGCACCCATGTTTATAGTGGAACAATTTGTAATGATTTAAATGCTATCAACTGAGGAATGGATAAAAAAATGTGGTATTTTTATATGATGGAGTACTGCTCCACCGTAAAGAAGGATAAACTGGATATTTTTATAGGTAAATGGATGCATCTTGAGAACATACTCATTAGTGAGATAAATAAGATGTACATGTATAAACAATGTATTAAGTCACTAGTGTGAGAAGCTGAAAGAAACAATGTATGTATATGTATATGTATATGTATATGTATATGTATATGTATATGTATAGAAAAATAGTTAAGATAGTTATACTGGATTTTCTAGGGAGCTACTGGAACACTGGACTGGGTCCAGTAGATTGCAGGGCCTCAGTCAACCATGCTCAGTGACCTTGTTTCAGTCCAGGAGGCAGGAACCTTACATGAGGACTCTGAGCTCAATTGGGCTGGTCTGGGGACAACTTGAGACCAGCACTGCCAGCTGCTGAGTTCATTTCCACACCCTTAGGACAGGGGATTGTGCCCCAGGGGCTCTGCTGGCCCCAGTTCTCCATGCCCAGCTTCTGTGTCTCAATTAACAGAGCCAAGAATCTGCAGAGGGCTGGAGATTGCCCGAGGTGAGTCTGGGTGACCTGGGGAAAGTTGGAGACCTATGTTCCAGTTTTTGAGTTTCTGGGGAGCTACTGGGATGCTGGACTGGGTCCAGCAGATTGCAGGGCCTTAGTCAACCACGCTCAGTGGCCTTGTTTCAGTCCAGGAGGCAGGAACCTTGCACGAGGACTCTGGACTCAATTGGGCTGACCTGGGGACAGCTTGAGACCAAGTGCTGCCAGCGGTTGAGTTCATATCCACATCCCTTGGACAGGGAATTGTGCCCCGGGGGTTTCTCTGGCCCCAGCTCTCCATACCCTGCTTCTGCCTCTCAATTTAGGGAGCCAAGTACCTACACAGGAGCTGAGATTGCTCCAGTAGCTGAGGGTGCAGTAGGAGATTTGCAGCACACCCAGAGGAAGCTTTGGAACACCACTCAAACCAAGGAAATAAAGAAAAAGGACAAAAGGAAAGACCAAAAGGCAGGCTCAAATCACCAGCCCATCCCAAGAAAGCCTGCGAGCCATGTACATAGAAGAAAATAGAACCCATACACTTGAAATGACTGAAATGATATCAACTGAAATAAAGAAGCAACTAGGGGAAGCTATGGAGAAATTCAAATTAGAAATAATTGCCCAGGTAAAAGAAGAAATGATAAAAGTAATGAAAGAAATAGTGAACACATCTAGTGAAGACACAGCTAAAAATTTAGAGGAACAAAGCAAACAAATAGAATCCCTGAATAAACACTATAAGAAACAAACAGAATATATAAAGCAGATTCAAAGAGATATACAGGAGATAAAAAATTCTATTGAAAGCTGTAAAAACCGCCTCAATGAAAGTGAAGGTAGAATTTCAGACCTTGAAGATAAGGTCACAGGTAGTGAACAGGAAAGGAAGGATCTTTTAAAAATAACAAAGAATCAGGAAATAACAATTCAACAGCTGCAAGATGATGCAAAGAAAAATAACATAAGATTAATAGGGATAAATGAAGATAGTTATACTAATGATTTCTCTGAGACCACTGAAGAGAAAGATTTGTGGTGGCATTTTTTGGAGAATTGAATGCAGATGTTTTGTGCTTTGAGTGAATGATTTGTGGATGACAATGCACAATGTATGTACCATTATTTCCCCCTTATTGATATGTTTTGAAATTTTATTGTAGTATTGCTTCTTTTTTTTAAAAAAATTAATTTTATTCATAAACTAAAATAGATTTGGAAAGAAAATTGCCTTTTTCTCTTTCTCAGTATTTTTGTCTCAAATTTCACAGCCACATATCTTGGTTTATTATTTATTTATTTATTTATATGTTTAATTCACTTGATAATTAGACCTTATTGCCAGAAGTATTATAACTTCTAATTAGTATTTTACTATTTACAATTGAAATGGTAGGTTGACTTTTGTACTTATTTGCTACATATAGAGTAATCATTGAATACTGTAATAGTTATTTGCAGGTTTTTTTTTTTGAGACAGGCTCTTGCTGTGTAGTTCAAGCTTTCCCTGATCTCACAATGTAGCTTAGGTTGTCCTTGAACTCAGTGATCCTCTTGCTTCAGTCTCTTAAGTGGTGGTATTCCAGGCATGCACCACCACTCTCAGCAGGCATTTCTTTAATACCCTGCTATTTTGTTTTTATTTTTTTCATTTTTTATTCTCAGTGTCTTTCTGGTATTACTATTTGTTCTATATTTTCTTCTTTCCTTTTCTTACTTTCCACACATTTGCTTTTACTTTGCTTTCTTGTAAGGTATTAACATCAAACCACCTACGTTTGAATTATCTGATTTGCATTTTTGAAGATATCTTTATGGATTTGTATTTTTTTCCATAGAGTCTATTATTTTTTGAAGGATAGAATAGCATAGATTTCAGATCATTTTATCTTAGGTGATATTGTTTTGCATGTTTACTCTATCTTCTACTTTTTTACCTGACATAGATTTTATTTTCAATTTTATAGTTTTAAAAATAAATTTAATTTAACATGTATAAACACACTGATGCTGCTGCAGTGACATTTTGAATAATATTCTGCCTGAGGAACAGGGACTTGTGTGGGATGTGGCTGAAGAGTCAGGTGCCTGTTTTGTTTAGAGCTCCTTACCTCCAAAAGTTATTTTCCAGAAATGTTAATATTCCTGCAAGAGGTTTAATTCTCTGCCTTTTGCTGGTAATCTAGAAATGGTTTTGATGGTAGCACCTTTCACTCGTGGACCTTCATTTTGGCCCAGGCATAATTTGGTTGCCCACTTTGTGCTTGCTGTTAGGTTTTTTTTCTTGGTTTGGTAGTGAAGTGAGGGCATAAAAAACATTCATGCTTAATTTTGGGTTTCTGTATAATGTTGATCTGTATTACAAACATATAAAATTGGTAATAATTTCAATAACAGTTATTCATAGTACAGACTATCCCTTTAATACATTTTTGTTTATTTTTCCTAGGATGTTCCAGTGATCTTTGTTCACACAACTAGATTGGGTATGGAAATAGTTACTATCATTTTTCCATTGAAACCAAAACCTGAGCAGAAAGCCAATCTGCCTGTGCAGAGCTGAATTCTCACCTTCTGAAGATAGACCCTGAAGAAGACCTGGTAGGTCACACACTCCCACATTTCCATTACATTACATCTTATTTGATTTGGAGTACTAATGATAAACATAATTGTACAGCAAACTGAATAGTGGTTTTTATTTGAGTTAATTTTCTGAGGGAGAAAAGCAAGAAACTGCACCATAGACTACTTACTGTTACAAAAAAATCAAACTAGTAAAGAGATAATATCTTGAGGTTGGGCCTGTAACTATACTAAGTGGCTATGTGTGAGAACTTGGAAGAGCTTTTCATCACTAATCTTTGAGTCCAGGGAGGAGCAGATCATGATACACACATACAGTTACATTTGTGAATGTTTTCTCCCAACAGAAACTGTCTTCAGTGATTGAAATGACAGGATGGATAACTTTCAAAACCAATGAAAATGATGGATCCTGGGTGAGGGAAAATGTTCCCCAATTTAAGGACAGCATGTAAGTACAATGTGTAGACAAATGGGGTTTCCTTACAACAGTGGTGTGTATGTGTGTATGTGTGTGCACGTGCATGCATGTATCTGTGTGTGTGTGTGTGTGTGTGTGTGTGTGTTATTTGTGGAAGACAGAAACAACACCACCAAAAAATGAAAGCCAATATACAGAAAATAACTGGTAAAAATTTGCCAACCCTTTCTAAAAAGTCTCACCTTAGAAACATGTTTAATCAACTAGACTTTTTGCACTTTTCACAGTTTTTGAGAAATTGGTACATAGTTTAGCTAAATTGAGAAATCCAAAGGTTTCTGTTATGTCATTGGTTTCTTATTTGATTCATAATTCTACATACAATAATAGAAAGAGATTAGCAAATGCCTAATATTTTCTGTGAAGGTTATTTTAAAATTTAAGATATAAGTATTTCTCTTTTTTTCTATATTCTTGATATTTCAACATGTTCTTATAACTGTTTGTTGTACTTGTTGTCTTACTATTTTTTTTTTGGTTTATGCTGGTGTAGCCAATTTTCAGTCTCATATAAAATTATTGTTTGCAGAGATTACACCCTGCCTTTTTATTAAGTTGTTATATTATTTTCACACAGATATTTTGTTTTGGAAGACAAGAACAAGAGTTGTGCTTATATGGAAAGAAAGTTTGTGTATACTGAAAACTGTTCATCTAGAAAACTTTATATCTGTCAGTTTAATATATAACCAAATTTGCTCTATGCTAGCTTGTCATTATTAAAAAGTAGCTGTTAATTATAAGATTCATTGTTTATTTGTTGATCTTATGATTTTTAATTAAATTAGCTATGAATATTTTTACTGCATTCTGATTTTTGTTTTTGCATTCAAAGTTTTTGAATTAAATTTTTGACTTTGCAACTTGAATTGAAAATAAAGAGAACTTTCCAATTACCATTTCTTTGGTGGTAATTTTCCTCCATGTCACAATTCAAGTAGATATTAATTTATGAATCAAGGTTAGCAAATAGCTCCTCCCATCACACTGTGGGACTAGCAATCAGTGCGGGAGATGGGGGGGAGGGGGAAGCCCAGGCCTCATTTCCAGGCTCTGCACTCTCATTGTTTTGGGGATTGTCTTCGTTTTCTTTTCCTTTTTTGTCTTTCTTCTTCTTTTCCTTTTTTCTTTTCTTTCTTTTTTCTGTTATCTCTCTCTTTTCCTTTTTCTCTCCTTTTTCTAAACAGTTAGGGAGAACTTTAGCCACAGACAACTTATCTCTTCCACCAAACCAAGAAAACAAGTTTAAATAGTCCCTCAAATAATGCTTCATTCTTTCGTTTCTACCCCCTTATTTAGAATCCCAAACCTTGAGTGATCCTCCACTGTCCTCCAGCCTTGCTTGTATTTCTTTCCAATTATCTTTGTTTTATACACTGTCATCCCTAAATCTCCCTACTACAGAGTAAAACCACCCTACCAAAGGGAAACACTTTGCATACAAACTCCTAATTGATGACTGGTTCTGCAATATAGACTTTGCTCTTATGATCTAAAGCAAAAAATACCACAGTTTGTCAGTTTCTAAGTTGTGCTTGATGCTATAGCTATTACTAATCTTACTACTTCAGGTAGGATGACATGTATGTTGAAATCAGATATTCTACCCTCTGTAACAATACTGGGAAGCTGTAGGGTAATAATCTCACCACAGAGCTATGAAAAAGGACTGGAGACTGAGCCAAACAGGCCACTGTCTCACTCTTCATAAGTTGGAGAGATAGGATCTTGGGACAGGCACAAATCAAGAATTCCCCATACACAGAAGACATCCCTGAAGAACAGACATTCCCTAAAGAGGTCTTGATACTAGTAATGTAGCTACTTACTATAAAAACTCACAAGGATCATCACAGAAAACAAAGTAATTTTTTTCAAATGTAAAATGTTAAAACAAAAAAGGAAAATGCTATTGTGGCCCACAGAGAACAACTCCAGGAGACATCAGTGTAGAAGAAACTGGAAGACACACACCTTAAATTTCTGAAATGAAATCAACTGAAGAAAACAAAAAAAATCCATGAGGCTACAAAGGAAATCAGATCAGAAATAATCTCTCAGGTAAGAAAAAGAAATGTCAACATTTAAAAATGAAATACTCAGCAAATATAGAGTAGAGGTAGATAAAGAAATAGATGATGATAGGAAGAAGATAGAAACTGAAAGATCAGTATAGGAAAGAAACAGAATGTATGAAACAGATACAAAAAGATATCCAGGATACTAAAAACTCCATTGTAAGTTGGCAAAACCACTTGAACCAAACTGAAGACAGACCTTCAGAGACTCTGAAGATAGGAACCTGGCTAGGATGATGAAGGAAAGATCTCTTGAAAAGAACAAAAGGTCAGGAGACAACAATCCAACAGCTGCAAGATGATGCAAAGAAAAATAACTTAAGAGCAACAGGTGTCAGTGAAAATGCAGAAGTCAACACAAGTGTCAAAAAAATTATTTGCAGGAGTAATAGCAGGAAATTCCTCAAGCATGGGAAAAGAATCTGACATACAGATAAGTAAGGTGTATAGATTCTACTTAGTCATAGCCAAAATAAATTGATACCCACACATACAATAATTAAAATTCCAGTACAAGAACAGAATATTATGAACTGATAGAAAAAAGAAAAAGATCACTTAGGAAGGAAAACCCATCAGAATCAGTGTGATTGTACAGGAGACACTGCTTTAGAGAAGTAACTATTTCATGACTTGAGGTGCTTTAATAATGAAACTGCTGTTTTTTCTAGAGAGACCTCAGAGAACTTCTCAAGCTCTTTTTCTTGTATGTGAGGATACAAAGAGAAGTCAGTCATCTGCAGGAAAAAAACGAATGTCCTTCCAAGAAGTCATCCAGAATCTGGCACCATGATCTTAGATTAAATCTTGCAGGAATATGAGGAATAGATTTTGGTTGTTTGAAGACCACATAGGATATGGCAACCTGAGTTAAGACATTGGAGTAGAAAGACAAACTGTAAATGCCATGTTGCTACATGTTTGAAGTGGGTAGGCCTGACAGTGAAACTCAGGGGAGTATAGTCTTGAGAGCTGTCCAGACTTTTATGCATTTGTGTCCAGGAGCCTTACTTGCTCTTCCTGTGATGTCTACAGAAGATATACAATCCTTTTTCTTGAATGAGAATTAAATTCAATAGTTCTAAAAACAGTCAGAGTATTCTAATTTTTGCAATAAGTTACCATTTAGGGAAAGTATTTTAACATATCCTGAATGCAATTTTAGCAGAGTATAATCAGCTTAGCAAAGTCCTAGAGCAAGCTCCACTCTGCACCTACATTCTATGAGAGCAGAATGATATCCAATTCCAGGGTTCTGTAATCTTTCTGCTTCACCCATGAAATAATGTGAAGTGAAATAAACACAAACTTAAACACGACATAATTTATCTTATGCAAGAAGCTCAAAATATAAATAAGGAGAAAAAGGAAAAGCATATAATAAGAAACAAGGCAGGAGATCTTTTGTAAAAAGGAAGGCCCTAAGAGTGGGGAACAGAGGGAATGGAGGGGAACAGAAGGGGATGAAACAACTATGCTGTGTTACATAGTTGTTACCAACCCTCACAGAGAGTATACTGTGTACTGCAAACATGTACCAATAAAAATAAAAAAAGAAAACCACTGAAAAAATTTATGGAAAAATAATAAAAGGAAATCTGTTGGCAGCAGATCAGTGTTTGCATGACTTGTTAAATGAAATTGTTCATAAGGAATAAAAGTGACATAGGTCAGCAATTCAGACCTACATAAATAAAGGTATCATGATCTAATGCAAGATTCTGGCTGAACTACTACTAGCCACAATATATTTGGTTGCTCTAGCTTATTAAAAAGTGAAATAAATTTATAAATTCTTCTGCTGCTACTAATTTTTTGAAAATAGAAGTATAAATGGTGCATTAAGGGAAGAGAGAAAATAGATTCACTTATGCTCAGTGAAAAAGCAGTTAAAAAGCAAATTGAAAGCAAAAAGAAGCAATTATGTGATAATCTAAATATAGCAATAATCACTTTAAATGTCAACAGTGCAAGTATACCGATAAAATATAGCCTTTAACAATGGATAAAGAAACCAGATACAACTTACTGATGTGTAGAAGAACACTTCAATTACAAACACATATGTAGATGAAAATAAAGTTATAAAAGGAGATATTTAATGCTAACATTAATGAAGATCAAGCTGGAAATCCAGCATAAATTTCTTGCAAAGCTTACTTGTGAGGCAAAAAAATTGTCATAATTGAAGAGGAGTTGTAAGTATTGACAAAGGGGTCCATTCTCCAAGAAGACATAATCGTTAGTGTGGATAGCCTAGTGAAAAAGTACCAACATGTAAAGCAAGTGCTGAAAAGATCAAAAAGAGCAATTGAAGAAACCATTATCATTTTAGAGAACATTAATGTTCTCTAAATGTGTTTTGTAATTGATGGGTCTAGCAGACAGGAAATCCACAGAAGGTGGATAAATTGAGAGCAATTATCTATCAATTGGTCTAATGGGCATCTGTAGCCATCTTGATCCAACAGCAGCAGAACACATATTCTTCTTAAGCTCATATATAGTTTTAACTAAGATAAATCACAGAGTAGGTCATCAGTCATTTTTTACAAATTTGAGGAGAAGAAATCATAGAAAGTGTATTCTAAGATATAGAATTAAGCAATGTATCAATAATAGGTTTTAAAATCCCTAAAATTCACATTTTATATGGCACTTTTCTAAGTAATATGGATTATAGACATCTGAATATAAATTTAAAAGCTAATTTGAACTAAATGAAAATACTGTTTATCAAATTTTAGGGATTACCACAAAAGGTAGTATCTAGGGATAAATTTATAGACATCATGCATATATTGGAACAAAGACTTAAATCAATAATTTAAGCTTGCATATTAAAAATAAGAATGAATAAGCAAGTTAAAATCAAAATTAACAAAACACAAAATTTGAAGAGAAATGAAATTGAATGTGGAAGATCAATAGAGATAAATTGATAAAGCAGAAAAATGTTTCCTTGTCTGTAAATAAAGACAATAAGACTTTATAAAACATACTTAGACAAAAAGAAGATAATTAAACAGATCATCTAATTTTAAATTTGCATGTGTGCAGAGTTTCCTGCATCTCTAAACATTAACAAACTATAACATGGGCAAGGTATTGAGGAGCACATGTGCCTGTACAATGTTAAATTTAAACCCATTGAACTAAATGCATTTTGAATTTTTGTTCTTTGGTCACAGTAAGGTTTACTTTTTGCTGTATTCAGCATACCACAGAATTGAAATTCCTTCCATCTGTTTTGATGCTGGCCTACGAAGAGTGATGATGGTGCTCTGTCCTTAGCTTCTCCTCTCCCTGTGTCCTGTACCTCAGAAAGAGGTCCCCTCCACACTCTTGATCCAACTCCAGCAGCAGAATTCTGCTCCTGGTCACTTGGTTCTTGATGAGCTGATAATGAGGGGCTGGGGCAGGATTCTCCCCAGGTCTGTCACATACTTTACTGGCTTAGTCTTGATGGTGGGAGTTTGTCATTATTCCTTCCTCTCTTCCTTGTGTCATGCATACAAACTTACTTTGTGTTTGTGGCAGATCATACACAAGATGGATCCTGTAGTATAGCAGGGTGTTTTACACTGCTCTTCTGGTGTAGACCCAATCAGTCAATCTTCAGAGCTCTAAAGTTTTTTTCTTCATGAAACTCTGAAAGAGCCTTAAAGCAGTAATAGCAAAAATCAGTAACCTGCAGTCTAACGTAAAACATTGTTTCCAAATAGGTGAGCTTCCAAGGGACTCTGAAGTTAACAATAATAGTAAAGGTGGTCCTATAACAGAGACTTCTCACAATAATTAACTCAGATAAAATTGCCAGATATGTAGGAAAATCTCAAACTTTAATATTGAATAAGATTTTTAATATCAATAGGTTGTCAAATTTAGAATTGCTGTGTAGGCATGATGTCCCGTCCCACGGGTAAGTCAATGAAGACCCTAGAGGGGGAGTGGGGATGAGATAGGACAAGAGACACGAAAAATGGAGACAAGACAGGATTCTGATCAAGTCTCGATTATTGGCAGAAAATGTTGGGTTTTTATAGGGTATGGAGAATGAGGGAGTGAAGCCTCTTGACATCAGCAAGTAACTAGGCAACGATGGGTGGTCTTAGTCTAATTTCAGGGAGGTGCATGGCTTCGGGAACCTTAAGAAATAGACAAGGTATGCAGAAACAGAAGCTAAACTGATATGATAGCTACTATTATCAAACAAAGGTCAGTCACAAGTCTCTTGCAGAGGTTTCCCTCAGCATGAAATACTTATCCTCCCTTTATTCAAAACCCAATGAAAAGCAACTTTTAAAGGTAGCTTCATGTGCATATGTGACATTTAATTATACATTTATTACCATTGAATGTATTTAAAATTTCAGTTCTTCAGGCACAATGGGTACATTTCAGCTATACAGAGACCAGAAGTGTGCTGTGACTACTGATTTGACAGCCGAGATACAATTATTTTTCTCATCCCAGAAAACTCTGTTGACAAATATTGTTCTAAAATATTCAAATACTGAAAACTCAGAAAGAATATCACATTAATTTTAAAAGTTGCAACAATTGTATACATTTTACCAGCACTGTATAAGCAATCTTATTGCTATTTAGACTGCCCAGCATTTTGTACCACAATATTTCTTATTTTTGCTAATTGAATGGTAATCAACCACGTTACTCTGATAATTTTCATTTCTTTGATTGCATCAATGTACACATACTTAGTTTTGGTTGTGTTTCTCTACATGATGTTTACGTGTGTCTTTTGGACATTTTCTCCCAAGTTTCACTTAGGTTTTCAATGTAGATCTATAGGAATTCTGGTAAGTTCTTAGTTATTCTTCTATGATTCTATTTGTAACAAGTGTTTAATCAATTTTGTTGCTTGTTTTTTCCCCTTTTTGGTGTTACCTTTTGACAATAGTATACTTATATAACTACTTTTTATTAATTCTTATCACTCAAAATTTTCTTACATTTTACAAAATAAATTCTAACTTACCAGGGTTATTTTTAAATATTTTTATGGATGATTTAAGGTTTAGTTTTGCAATTTAGGTTTTAAATCTCATTGAAATTACATCTTTCTGATATGCTTGGTGTATTAGTAATATGTACTATCACACAGATAACAATTTCTGCAACTCATTTACAATGGAATGTGATATCTATGTCTTATATGAAAGCCCAAAAGTTCATGTGCATTGCCTGTATTAGGCTATCAGGACTACATTTAACAGAATATCCTTTGTTCTATCCCCTAAAGTGTGTGTAGACTGGATGAGAAATCACAGAGGCAGGGCACTAAAGAGAAGACAGTCTATCAACAACTATCAACAAATGGTGCCAGACCAATTCAATAGGCACATTGCAAAAAACAAGTTGATGTGGAATAATGCTTTGCATAATACACTAAAATTAATTTAATATTGATTGGAGACCTAAATATAAAATCTAAAATTATAAACTTTTAGGAAACATCATTATACTGAGTTAACAAATTTTTTGTAATTTTTATTTTAAAGAGAATAAAACCAAGCACAATAAAACAGAATAAAGCCAATCAAAACAAAACAGGTTAAGTGACACAGGACTTCAAAACAAAATAGGAAATCAACAATGGTTACCATAATGCCTCTTTTAGTCTTCAAAATAGCTGTCATACCTTCAGACATAGTAAAAATCAAGCAGGTATAATAAAATTAAACAAGACAAAACAGAATGAAACCCAACCAAACAAAACAGTGAAAATGACACAGGACTTCAAAACAAGAAAAAAGAGAATTAACAATGGCTACCAAATATCCTCATCCTGTGCAAGAGGAGAGCAGAGATTTTGTGAGTGCTACATCCACCCTGGGCAGGGAGTGGCCTGTGTACAATAGAAGGGAACAGAAGAGCCTTGTTCCCCATGCCCCTTTGGCTCTGTGCGCTGCCTTGAAGTGTTGCCCTCCTGCTATGTGCCACCCTGCCTTGGAACCAATTGATTATGGACTAAGGCCACCACAAACGGTGAGCCAAATAAACCTTTCCTTCTTTCATTTTGGGTGTCAAGTGTTTTGTCCCAACAACGAGAGAAAAGTAACCAAGACAGAAACCTTTCTACATTGTTGGTGGGAATGTAAACTTGTACAAGTACTATTGAAATCAGTATTGAGATTCTTCTAACTAAAACTAGAAAGTCCATTCAATCCAGATATTCCCCTTATAGGTTCTTCCTAAAAGAGTTAAAGATATCTTTTTACAGTGATACATGCTTACCCATGCATATAGCAGCTCAATTCATAATAGCTAAATCTTGGAAGTGGCTTGTATGTTACCAACAGATGAATGAATAAAGAAAATGTGTTTACATACAATGGAATACTATTCTGGCATAAAGAATAAAACTTGAGTCATTCGTAGGCAAATGGATGAAACTTGAGACTATTAAACAGTTTAATTAACTAATTCAGTTAGTTGATGGATTTTCTTCCTTAGCAAATGAAGCAAAATAATTTCTTTTTACATATGACACTAAAAGTAAAATCCATACAATAAAAATGGGTTAATTTAGCTTTGTGAAAAAAATACAAAAGTTCTTCAAAGTAGACTCTCAAGAGAATGAAAAGACAAGTCACTGATTGAAAGTAAAACTTGAAAAACTTTTATCTGGTATAAGACTTTGTATCTGGAAGACTAATTTATAAGCCTCAATAAAAACAATATTTACAAAATCATCAGAGATTTGAATATGTATGGATGACTGACAAGTGTATGAAAAGGCATGCAACATCAGACACACAATATGATTAATCATCAGAAAAAAGTAAGTAAAAATATCAATGAGATATCACCACATAGAGGAGCAAGAGTTTAAAAAGTTAATTATATCAGTTATTACCAAGCATATGGTAGAACTGATATTTTACATATTACTGTAGAATAAAATGAAATAGTTACTTGAAAACTTGTTGGAATTTGATGATTAAATTCCAGGAAATATTGTTATTAGAGTTTTCACTTGAGTGTACTAAATTTATAGAACACATAGGGTAGAGTCAACACTTTTATAATCCTTTCAAGGCTTTCTGTCAATAAGGGATATTTGAGGAGCAATTTATACTTTCTTCAGTACCGGGAAAATTTTACCTGGTCATTATATTTATCTTTTGTTATATTAACCTCTAAGTGTTTTAACTTCTCCCTAATATAAATGTCATGTTTTATTAAGTGATCTTTTTATGGATATATGTTCATAAGTAAAAACACCATTATGGGTTGAAATGTTTCCCTGCATAATCTGAATAGATGATTAGACTATCGGCTTTAGGCCTGCAAAGTCAGTGAAACACTAAACACTACAAGCATTAAGTTGTATTTTACCTCAATAGCTATTATCAAGCCTGTTTTCTGCAGATCAGCAGTTGCTTACAGTGGGAAGGGGGGATGAATTGGCTCTTTTTTTATTTTTAAAGAGAATAAAACAAAAGAGGGCAGAACAAAGCAGATCAGAACAGAACAAAATAAGCAACACAGCACTTTACAATAAGACAACCGGACATTAACAGTAGCTATCAAACTATATCTTTCTCTGCTATAGTTGAGCATAGTTTCAAATACAATAGTATCAAACATAACACAATAGTATAAAACCATTCAAGAGAGTGAAAGAATTA